>JAFBMS010003279.1:0-14353 GCA_019788955.1 Albula glossodonta | reverse complement strand
CACTTTCATAAAATTTCGTTCCTGCTACAAACCGTATGTAATGCTGTTGATGGTAAGATCCACAAGGGACAGCTGTAATCAATCAATGTACACGGTCTCGTTTCAAATAAGACCCTGAATTTTTTTTCCCCCTCATTCAATTTACCTCGAGAAACACTATTCAAATATAAACACGCTGTCACTGAATCTATTTCGGGACAGACGCAGGGAAAAACCCCGTTCGAGAGTGGGGGGAGGGGGGGGGATAAATTTGCTTTATTCAAATCCGTCTGCTGTTCCTGCATCAGTAATAAAGCAAGAATTGAAGATGACGAGTGTCATGTTACGGGGTCCAAAAATGAGGTGGAAGAAAATAAGCGTGCTCGAAACTCGTACTTAATCAGCAGTTACACCCGTGCATTTGTCATGTGATATAGCGGTGAGCTGGAGGCTTTGTCAGCTCCGACCGGTGTTTTCTTTTAAAATATATTTGTTTTCCAGGCTAATGCTAATGAGCTGCTAGCCTGTCAGCATGATCAATCTCATCGAGACGCGAATGAGGACTCAAACATGGCCGCCGTAGAGGCGTGAAAGGGTTGAATTATTTAGGAGGCCCAGAGCCGGACTTTGGCACCAAAATTGTTCACCAGTGTCGTCAATAGGTGAGGGGTGGGGTTTAGATGGGGGTCTTTTCCTGGCCCAGAATTCCTGGGAGCATCCGTGGTCTTAGGTAACAGGTTTGAGTCACTAAACATTAAACGGTTTGAGTATAACAGCACGTACATTTGTCTAGTTTTTAGGGGTCCCTGGAAAGTTAGCTTGAAATCACAAGAAATACTGTCAGAGAGGCTTAAAAATGTTACTCAGTTGTATTAGTGCAGTTCAAATAGAAACCTAACTATGAATTATCATTCCTGTAAGTTTATTTGGAAGGTTAGCAAAGTAAAAATAGACCATCCTATTCAGTTCTTTCATTTTGAACATTTTCAAAATGTATCTAGATGATATGTTGTATAATATTTCGGTGAGCATGTGATTAGATGGTGCTGTGTTGCATAATACAGAGATGCAGTGTGATTGGCCAGAGCTGTGTTGCTTATCTCAACGTGCGGCATGTGATTGGAGCAGCACTCACTGGTGTTGATCTTCTGCAGGGAGATGTGCTTCTCCAGCTGCCTGCGGAGTTTGACCTCGGCTCCGTACTTCCCCGTGGTGCCGTTGTCCGCCAGGATGAAGTGGGAGTGCAGGCTGTTGAGCACCGTCAGCTTGCTGAGCGGGTTCGACATGGTCTGGTACGGCCGTACCACCTGTTCGACAGGTAACAGCACAGAGACACGCAAAGAAACGAGGTCACGCTAGCTCGGTTCGACCACCCGTCCGACGGAAAACAGGACGGGGATCAAGACACAGTCACGTTGTGCGGTCAGACCACCTGTTTCCACGGAGAGACCACAACAAAACAAGTCGTTATGGTACGGTTTTTATGTTGCTCTGTGTGTAAGTACTCTATTAGGATGAAGGCCTAGCTTTACCAAAGCCTTTAGCACGTTAAATATTTTGCACTTGCCATTTCAGTGTCAGTATTTGTGATTGGAGCAAATGAACCACCTCAACCAATCACATTCACTCTTAGTCTTTCTGTACCAGCAAAACGATTTTGCCAAAAATAAATGCTTCAGTAAATCTGGGAACTGGGACCAAGTATGTTTTGCAGGTCATTAGACAAGAATCGCAGGTCTTGCTCGGCCATCACGATGCACACTATGTACGCCCTGACCGAGCTACTGTACTGTAAACAGGACAATGTTTTTCAGTGGCTCTAAATGTGTTTCACATAAAGGCTGCTGGAGCTGAAATGTGTCTATTTTTAGCCATGATATAGCTCATTCCGACTAACCGCTTTTACCCAGAAATCCCACATGACCAAATGAGATTATTCAACTTTTTCAGGGGTAGACCATGAAAATTTTAAGGACTCTAGGCTTTACCCACTGCTGTGGGAGAAGGCTATTTCCACACATTGCGACCCCCCCTCCCAAAAAAAAGACTACAAATGTCAGGATGAATTTAGAATTTTATCTGCTACAGCTACTACTGTAGGCCTAACGTACTGAAATGAAAAAAGGGGAAGGCACTAAAAAGGGTTTCCTTTGCGCTGAAAAGGGCTCCCAGCACAGTATTCACTCTGACATTTGGGGTCTTTTTTTTGAGGCACAGTGCGAGGATGGCTCTACCCTAAAGCCATTCATTAGAGCTTCGGTTCCCTGGTGAGCCGGGGCTGTTGTGCCCCTGAGCCAAAACCCTTAACCTGAATCGCTTCTATGGAACATCCAAGCTGTGGAATCGTGCTCGACGAAAACCTGCGGCTGGGATCCAATCAAACAAAGTTAGGCTCGGATTCGATCAGCATCTGTCCTTATCTTTAGCTCACAATTAAACGCAAGAGTTCATTTTTATTTTCACTGATACAGTCGAACATGCCAAATTGTTGTTGCGGACAAAACGCATAACACTCTTATTCAACAGTAGATAAAAGTCAAGGACGAATCTTCATTGAATCCAAGCCTTAGTCTCTTTAAATTGTATACACTCTTAAAAAGCCAAAGTCTATTTCGATTTGACTGCATAAACCCTTGAAGAGACTATGTATGCTTGTATGCTGTAAAAGTTCCTTTGGTAAAGAGGATTTTAATCGAAAATAAAAGCAATACAACTAAGAATACAGTAAGACGGAGGAGTGCATTTCTTTCATACAGAGGTACACCTACCCGGGTGATTCAATTAGCTTGCTCAGAGAACAGTGGCCTACATGAAATGTATTGCTCTCCACTTAACATCATTAATCATTGTACTTTTAATCAGTAGGAGGCACTGAAACCAGAAACACTTCATTCCTTGAGGGCTTCTGAACTTACGTTTTTGTTTCCGAATGTACCTTGGGTTAAATTAGCTCTGTAGCTCAACAAGCTGGGCCTGGGGACCCGCTGGTTTTGCTGGTTTTCCTACCGAACATAATTGCAGCTCGTAAATTGCAACAAAATGTTAATTGTTTTTGGTAAGACGCTCTTAATTTGTGTTGGGGCGGGGAGGGATGGGGGGGGGGGTGCGTAATTTACACTCTTAAGCCAATATTATGACTGAAATAGCTACGAATGCCATGAAGAACAAATACAATTATCCCATATTCACATTCCAGGTCTTTTTACCTGTCAAGTAAGTTCTGAGGTAAATAATGGCGCCATTTTAAGTACACCTCAAAAGAGTCTTTTCCAAAAGAGATCACATTTGAAGCTGATTACATTTTAGACCGCAATCAGTGCAGTCCCAATTGCTAAAAGTGAAGACAAAGACAGAGCTTGGGATTCATTAAACATTGGTCCTTGAATTTTATGAGAAACATTTAACATTTGTCCTTAACTTTTATGAGTGTAATGCTTTTTATCTACAAAAACAGTTTTGTGAGTTAATTGTCATGATAAGCTAAACCTTGCCAACCTGTGGTGGCTAAGATAAAAATGATGCCTGCATTTAAGTGAGTTAAATGTGTCGATCGAATCCCAGCTAAAGGAAAACACAAACACGTTCAGTCTCTCGGCATATGCAAGTTAATCAAACGAGGATTTACCTTACTTACTTTGAGCACTTTCCATTTAAAACAAGCTCAAAGAAAAAAGATGATAAAATGTATGTTTTAAACAGCCTAGAATGAACTAGAAGTTGGCTTTAACAAAAATCCGTGGGTACACAGGAAAGAGTCTCAGCAGATCCCTGAATAAGCAAATTAGCTGTAAAGACTAGCACCAGTTCATTTGTATATTGGATCACACAAAGATGCTTCATATTGGAACACAAGTCAAATGTTTGGCCGTCATTCATCAGTCTATCAAGAAATTAATCTAAAATCTCTGATCGCATAAATTGTTGGGGTAATTAAATAATCAAGTGCAGACACTGGCAGAAAATGTGTGAAGGGAATCATCCAATCCCTGCATCCTATCCCCAGATCGTCATGGGGAGAATGTTCACTTCATTAAGTTTTTTATGATTAACTTTTTAAAGAGTCATTATAATTATCAAAGTGGAAACACATTTCGGCTGGAAATGATTAATCATCTGCAGATGTAACAATCCCCAAAAAAACATAACGGTGAAAAATGAATGTAAAAAAATGACAGTCCTGTATAAAATAGATGTTACAATAAATATACATCATGAATACATGAATGAAAATTTCAGGTCAGATGAATGGTTCGGATGATTGAATAATTAATGGCAGTGGTGGCAATGGGAACCCAGAAACAATGCCTCCCCCCCCACCCCCACCCACACCATTACAGACAGAACACACACACCACTATTTTTCCTACATTAGTTGACACAACAGTCTTTCAACTTATCTAACACAAGATTCACATAACAAGCGACACAGCTGTTTGTCACCGGTACGGCCGTTGACGCGACATTTAATTGCACCAACATGATGAAGAATTTGGCTGTAAAGAAAAAATGCGTATATGTTTGGGCTCTCCGTCTCCCAGGATTGTGGCCGTTGGCTCCACAGGAATATTCCAGACAGAGAGAGGAAAAGATGACTGATGCACATAGCTCCCCCGCCCAATTAGCCCCCTCGTTAGCCCGGGTGAGAATGCAACGTGCATTTAGCCGAAGCTATAAATACTTAATTTTGTTCCCCCGTCCTACTTCAGCAGCCCCTGAATTATTAACTGTCCCTATGTATCCACTGGGCTTGCAGCCAGAAGTCCTAAACTGTAATTTTCCAATCCTTAGCTGTCTGTCATGACTCTGGTAGAAGAAGCCTGTTTTAAAAATTGTATATCAGCTGGCCCAATGCAGGAGTGTGTAGATTAATCTTACTGTACATGTCTGCTGACGGCCGATGACTCACTCAACGATCGCCAAGTTCCCCCGAAAACTGATTGCTTTATGGAGGGCGGAGGGGTTTGGGTGACAGAAGCAGGACGTCCCAAGCTTCGTGTGGAACAAAACTGTTTACGCCTGTTGAAATGGACAACTCTCAAAACGGACCACGGTCGCGAAAAAACCTGCCCTGTCTCGATCTGTCAACGCGCCACAAAAAGTTCTCCCACATTTGAATAAAGTTGGTGGGTTGTCAAAGTATCCGTGGTCGGGCCGGCGTGTTCTCCTCGCGAATGTTCCCATCAACCCCCACGCATTCCCTCGATTGCCTCCTTTGGAAAATGAGCGAAGGCTTACATCTGCCTGCGGATTTCTTTACCTTACCCTCCATGTTCTACGGCTGACAGCATCGATATTCTTTCAGTCATTCATGCTTTTCCCCTTTTAACTGGATTTAAATGGGGAAAGGCGATTATGATACAGACTGTTACCTGGACTAAATCACTATATATAACATATATAGTAATATATTACATATATATTTCACAAATATATAACTTAGTTTTCCATTACCACAACTTTAAATGAGTTCACGTACAGACTTGCCTTCCTCAGCCCTGGTTTCAATTACTACTGTCAAAGAAAATTACGACTCCATTTTTAAAAATAATGAAAGAAAACAAACCTTTAACGGCAACATTACTTTTTCCACTGTGGTTGTGAAATAGATTTGAATGCAGGGCTTGTTTTATAATATGAAATATTTTATTGTTTATGTTTTTTTTTTCCATTGTATGTTACTTTGGCAGTTTTGTTTGAGATAGCCCAAATGACAACAACAATTTTAACAATGACAATAAATCTTCCCTTAGTTTATTGTTTAATATGGTGTCTTTTTTTTCAATAAACTTTTCACTTTTTTCCAACGGGGTCTAAACTCAGAGCCATCTCAAACCTCCCCCTCAGACGTACATGTGTAACTCCTCTGATTCACATGCCTGCTCGCCTTCTCTTTCTCGCAGGTCCAGTCCCTGGTGCCTTTACAAATAGATTTCTTCTCCCTATTTTTGATTTTTCTCAGTAAGTTGAAATATGTATGATATGAGAGATAAATGTTTATATATTTTTCTCTGAAGTCCAGATGTATTTGGTGGTCTTCCTCTGTTAGTTCAAGGGGACACAAGCAAGCGTGCTTCTGCTAAGAAGCATGCGCTGCAAACCGCAGCTGCTTTTAACTGTGCAGCTGTTGCCATGGAAACGGACACTTCCTTCGCAGGGGGTACAGGCAGACTGCAGGCATCCGATCAACCAAAGCTCGCCTTCCTCCCATTTATAACAGCTGGTATGATAATTTATAGAAGCAATTCCACTGAAGTGCCAGTTTTGCTGAGCGTTGAGCATTTTCTGCAGGTGCTTGCTCAACCATAACTTACCACTTACCATATTTTTTTATGCGCACAAGGTTTTGATACAGCTGAGTATTTACCGAAGCGGTACCAGTTAAGTGTCGGTTTTGCTGAGTGTTCAAGGTTTCCTCAAGTGTGCAATACAATGGCAATGCCTCGTCTGGGAATCAAACCTGCAACCTCAGTTCCCTGACCTTTATATTACTGCAGAAAACCATGAGCCATAGCCAACCACATCTTGCCTCAAGGGTCATTGCCTCTCCCAAGCTTAGTTCTTTAGGAGCCTGCTTAGGGTGGCCAACCCTCCTGGATTGGCTGGAAGACTCACAGAACCAGCCTTCAACTCCTGTGCTGCAATAAGATCAATCCATGAGATTTTAGATTTCCTGAAACTTTGAGATCTTTAAATTTGAATTATCAATTGGTCTCATGACCATTAGTTGTGCTAGCTGGTGCTACCATGCTAGCCAATTTTTTTATGAGTAGCGTTGCACCTGTAATTCTTTCCCTCTAGAATTTGGTCGCATCAAGTTAAAAACTCTAGCTCCGCTGGTTTTTGTTTCCAGCTTAAAATCAGCAGACATTTTGTGTAACTGGCTATTCTGCATGATCGTTCAAGAGGTGTGAAAAGTGTAAAATCCAGCAGACCCTGCAGGGGGCGAGGTTGAGGCTCCCTGCTGTGGCTGGATTCCCCAGCCAGGGGGCGCTGTGTTGAACCTGGCCCCCTCTCCATGCTCTCACTCCCGCACAAAGAGAGAGGTGGAGGTAGCCTGTGGGGCGATGCATAATTCACTAATCGCCCCTGTGCGCTCATGACGCTTCCTGACGGAAACAGCGTCTGAAAGTGAAAAATGCCCCACTTTCTCTGTTCTAGCGCCCATCTTCAAATCACATTAGGAGTAGAAAAAGACTCCTCCATCAACCCCCCAATTTAACTGCCTCTCACTTCAGAGGACGTACTAAGCCTGCCACTTCATGGAAGGCGGGAATTTTGTTCGAACCTATGGCACCTCCTTTATAATGCTTACAATGGGTTATCAGCAATCTGGAAGATTGCAACAGAGGGGGAGAGGGAGAGGAAGAGAGACAG
Source organism: Albula glossodonta (assembly GCA_019788955.1). NCBI lineage: Eukaryota > Metazoa > Chordata > Actinopteri > Albuliformes > Albulidae > Albula > Albula glossodonta. The sequence goes on along the minus strand of JAFBMS010003279.1, from coordinate 7,000 downwards.
AGAGAGGGGGGTAAAGTGAGCGAGGGTGAGAGAGAGAGAGAGAGAAACAGGGAGCGGGAGCGAAAGAAGGAGCGAAGGTGGCAGAAACCAAAAGGTGTCGTTTATCGACCCGAAGAGCTTATCAGCAGTGTGGAAGACCGCCTAAGAAATACAAAAAGACAGACGGTGAGAGAGATAGAGAGAGAAACACATGCATGCAAGGAGGCTATGAGGTGCGATTTTTTTTTTTTTTCTATTGCCCTCGAGCGATTTACGATGAAGTCGTTTTGGCAAAGAAGCTCCTAGTCGGTAGAGGGAGGGTCTGAGTGTGCTCTGATAATGGCGGGTATTGACTACCCGAGTCAAAGCATTTACCTACAAGAATACCTCTCTCTGTGAAAGGAGCCGAAAGAGACACTGCTTTTTCATAAAGTGATTTTTCAGTGTGATCCATGTGGAAGAGCAATTCTACTTCGTACAATAAAGTGTAATTTCCTTTAAAGGCACCTCTGGGAAACCTCTGAATACACCATAACAGTGGCTGTGAAGAACTGAAACAATATTAGGAGCTGTTTCTACAGTCCTATGTGGGTACCATTGCAGTATAATGGTTGGGGAACTGGGCTTTTAGCTCAGAGATTGCGGTTTTGATTCCCAGGCGCTGAACCCTTGCACAGCTACTTGTCTAAAAGCCCGACAAAAGATAAGTTTTGTTCGCTCTGTTGACTGAGTAGGTGCAAATACGATGAACAAGCTACAATTGATTTTTGAGATTTTTGTTCTGGATAATAATAAAGTGTAGTTTGTCGTTTTGGACTTGAACCTGAACCTAAGATTTAAGCATTTTAGCCTTGACTGAGGAATTTGGTGTGCTAGCACATACTGTTCAATTGGCTCTGCTCAATAACGGAGGCTGTTGCAGTCTACAGCTATCTGGGGGTGCAATGCATGCTGGGACATTGAGCTGGTCTCATTCATCAGGAGGAGCAGTAGTGTGGGCTGAAGGGGCTGGAAACACGACCCATTATTCTCTCTGTCAGACCTCTCCACACCACACACACCACACACACGCACACACACACACACACAAACACACAGCCATGTGTGCCCGGCTCCCACCCCTGCTGCATGGGTCCCTCACAATCTCATACACCACACAAAGAGACTGCTATGAATGAATGAATGAATGAATGAACGAATGAATGAATGAACGAACAAACAATGCAATTCTCCCTACACACCTTCACACAATGTGGACTTTCTTTGTCAATGCTCCAGCACCTGTCACTCAAAGGACAGTTCACGCTTAACGACTGCCCCCCCAGCCCCACCCCTACCCAAACACCACCCCGAATCCGCCATCTGCAACCCCACTGCCCACACCCATGTCCCCCACGGTATCCCCTGGAAACATACGTCTTTGCCGATGAGGTCTTCCTGGTTCTCTACGATTCCCCAAGGGGCAATCCCGATGGTGCAGATCTTGCCCCGCGATTTGGAGGCGTGGTCCTTTAGGGCGTCTCCCACGTGACGGATCACGCCTGTAACAGAACCAGCGGAAGGGTGGGGGGGGAGGGGAAAAGGAGGCAGTCAATGTCAATCTTTATTACCATTTTTATTGCCCTGAAAACTACAGCTTATTTTCTTAAAACTCTAAACACAAACCAAAAACCTAATTAACCATGCTGGCAAATATCCACAAATCTCCAGCAGAATGAAAGATTTCTTTCAGAACCATATTTTCTTTTCTCTAAATTGAATTTTGTGTGGAACTTGGCACACAGAACTTGGCACCTTATTAGAACAGAATAAACACTGAATATTGGGCCCAGAAACACACTGCCTTAACAGGATGCAGACTGTGGGGCCCATCCACACACTGGAACAGTGCCTTAACAGGATGCAGACCGTGGGGCCATCCACTCACTGGAACAGTGTCTTAACAGGATGCAGACCGTGGGGCCCATCCACTCACTGGACAGTGCCTTAATAGGATGCAGACCATGGGGCCCTTCCACACACTGGAACAGTGTCTTAACAGGATGCAGACATCCAACACACTGGACAATATAGACCACTTCAGGGCTACACACACACCCTCTACAACACACCCTACATACCCCACTTCACTCAGGCCCTTTCCCCTCCTAGTTTTTGATACGTCTGGTTAGTCCTTTAGGATCTTTTAGCGTGCTCAAGATTCACATAACATTTCATCTCTCTTGCATGGCTCTCCCTCAACTGATCGGCAGGAAAACCCTTCCTTTGAGATCAATTCCCTCCAGGCCAGGAGGTTAACTGAGTGGTCACGTACCCATGATCCCCAGCCATTACTGAAAGCACTTGTGAAAACTGCTTAATGGGTTATACTGATGAATAAAATATACACTGCGCTACTGCTTAAGTGGTAGGCCGGAATCTTAATCACATTTACTCAGTGCATCATGGGATACTATTACTGGCCATGACCAAGTGATTGTGAGACCACAGACCTTGTAGTAAGAATTAATGTTTGTGATTATTGAAGATTATAATGCAAATGTAGGGGAAAAAGGAGTATAATTTAGCGTAAAAGTCTGCTTTTCTTAAGGTGAAGTATGATGTATCTGGTTCACTAGGACAGTAGACAACTTGGCAAAAACCTGAGCTGTTATTCACAAAGCACCTTTAAGAATACGCTCTGATCTAGGGTGAGCCTTGCTCATAATGGACAAGGTTAGGATATGATAGGTTAGGACAAGAGGAACCTGATCCTGGATCCTACATCCCAGTACTCCCACTCTGAGATTATACATGCATACAGCGACCTGATCTAGGATCAGTTTTTAGCTCATAAGGGTTGAACTTATGGACAGTGGAACCTCGTCCTGGATCAGTTCTCCTTCTCCGGTGCTCTGTGGATGGGTCCTGTGCTGTTGCTGAAGATATTGCTTTTGGGCCATTAGGGGCAGTCTTCCTCACTAATACCCCCGTTTAGTAATGAGGAAAGCTGGAGCCAGCTTTCCAGTGAGCCATGAAATGTGACACCCTAATAAGCCTGCCGATGAGAGAGCCTCCGTTCCTCTGTGCTCATTAAAGAGCCAATGACACTTGAAGCAGATTGTTCCCCTACCGTTGAGGCCAAATTCTCGATCTGACTCTCAATTCAGCCTCTTAATCACCCTTCCAAAGTTTAATTGGCTAATCACGTACCTCACTCTCCACACTGAATAATGTGTGACTGAGTGTCGTGCTTCAAAATGGCCGCCACGTATAACCAAGGTGGAGGTCAATAACAGATAATATACAAACAGTGTAGTTACTAATAGCATTAACGATTGTAGTGTCTGATTGCAGCACGGTAGTTGATTCCACATAAACTTGGTGATGTAATCAGGATACAAAAATAAATGTTCTCTAATCTTGTAAAAACGCATACAATCTATTTACAGTCACATTTTCAAAGATTACAAATGAAATTTTTGGATTGCTTAATGAAAAAATCCTGACAAAATTGCAACAAGTATCAAAATGTTAAATAATATGTCACTAATGATGTAATGATACACCTCTGACGTACACATCAATATTTTTTATTGCCCATTAATAATTTTATTTTTTAAAATAATTTTATCAATTTTTTGAAAATTGTAATTTTAAAGCATGTTAGGTAACCCTTCTGAGCTTTGAGGTCTGAACTCCCCCCGAGCTGTCTCACCTGTGTTGACGCCCCCGGTGAAGATCCACGCCCCCGTCGTCATGGCAGCCTTGATCAGGCCCTTGCCGAAGACCTGCTTGAGCTTGGGCTGCAGCTCGAAGTTCTGCAGGCCGCCGTGGACGGAGATCAGCAGCTTCGGGAGGTCCAACTGCCACTCCTTCGTCATCAGGTGCAGGAGGAGGTCGGGCTTGGTATCGTAGGAGACGCGGACATACTGTGGGGAGCACAGAGATACAGGGTAACGGTGGCTCTGATGTTGTGACGTTTTTGTATGTCGTTTGTCATTATTGTAAATGAATCGTTTGTGAAACGCTTTGCGCCGTCCTGTCTGAAAGGTGCTAAATGAACAAATGAAAGACCCTCATGTTTTGTTTGCGAGTCTGGTGTGGTGTACAGGAGAAATGTGGGCGGAGTCACCATTGCTTTGTTGGAGTGGCCCCCGCCCTGGAACTCTATGGTGCCAAAGGCGTCGGTGGGGCTGAGCTGCGTGTGCTTGCTGATGGACCATTTCTCCAGCACGCTGTCGTTCTTGGTGTAACGCTCGCTCTTGTCGTTCTGGCTGGAGGAGATGCTGGGGGGAAGGCCCACGTGCTGGCCAATCAGGCGTCCGCAGCAGCACCTGTTAGGGCGGGACAAAGCATCAAACAGAGAAACAAGGTGTGACCTAAGCTCCGCCTACTACAAAACAGGAAATGACAGGAGGCAAGGTGTGACCCTAAGCTCCTCCTACTTCAAGACAGGAAGTGACAGGAAGCAAGGTGTGACCCTAGGCTCCTCCTACTTCAAGACAGGAAGTGACAGGGGGCAAGGTGTGACCCTAAGCTCCTCCTACTTCAAGACAGGAAGAGACACATGAATTCTCCCACTGTAAAATAGAAAACAGCATTGATATTCTTCGAAAAATGGCAACCGTACTTGCTATGTTTTGTTCATATAGTATGACCATTCATAATGGAACACTGCCAAGGTTAATTAAACAGTACTAAGACATGTTGTGTATCCAGTATCCAGTAGTGCCAAACAATAACAATAACTAAGAGTTTACATTTGTTTTAATGGCTGTACTTGTGGTTTGGCACAATTTGAAAAGTGAATGTTTCTCAGTCAGCTTTTACCCACCCTGTGACTTATCTTGTGCTAGCACACAAACACATGTGTAGACACACACACTCACACATATACACACGCATGCATGCACATGCACAAACACGCACAAACGCAAATACATTCACACACACACACACACGCGATTTAACATAGCTCATTATGTTACTCTATTTTCAAGGTTAAATTGAGAGACGTCAGTGACCTGGAACATTACTCTTGATTTACATAATGCCTCGGTAATGTAAATAACGAACTGGAGTGTATAATGGAAAGAAACAATTTACAAGATCCAATTCTTCCACTCTCTTGTACTGGAGGGTTTTTCATCATGGGGCAGTTACCGTTTAGTTCATGCGCTAGAGGAGGTAGGAGCTTACTTTAACCTTCAATGTAAAACATTTTCTGCAGTGCACGCATTCACACACGCGCACACACATGCACACACACTGAATTTCAAGGCCCAGTCCAGCTAGGCTCACTTCCTGTTTTCATCCGACGGAATCCTCATAGAATACAGGAACTTGGCTATGACATCAGACTTCACCAAACAATAAAGTAATGCCCCTTCATTTTCTCAGTTACTTTGCAAACAGGATAACTATCTGACAGACCATGTCATGACACATGAGAAATTGCTTTAGGTAGAAGTCGGTGAATTGACTTATGAGTCCAATAACTTTCAATTACGAAGAAATGCTGATTTCCAGACATGCATAATTGTGCAACACCATTTTCAAACGACAGATTATGACATATATATATTTAAAAAAAGGTTGAGATGAGTTATGTGGGCCTATAGCTGCCTTGCTGTGCATGATGGGAAATAGAGGCAGAGAGGGGCAATGCCGAGGGAGTTTCTGTCCGATTCAGCTATAATTTCATGCAGAGGACATGCAAAATTATAATCTCCCTGTAAAAATTGGATTACTTGGTTGAGAAGAGCCACTTGGATGTGCTTTGATGACTCATTTTGTGATTGCAGGGAGTTTTCAGGGCGCGTATCCATCCGTTCACTCTTAATCCGCAAGAGGGGTGGATCCAGAAGAAACGGTCTGGACGCCAGAGCGAGCAAAAACCCGAGAAATGAAAAGGGAGAAACAGCCCCGAGACTGTTCTCGTGGTCTTTGTTTGGGCAACTAATGATTCGTAAGGTACCAAACAAATTAAAAATAAATTTCTTTTATGGGCCCTCATTGCATTAATTCACCATTAGTCTAACGATGCTTAGGTTCGCCAGAGGCCAAAAAAAAAAGAAAATTCGACAAGCGAAATTCAAATAAAAGTGCGGACACATATTTTAGCCAAAGTCACTCTGGCAGAGAGCAGAGAGGAGCGGAGCTGACACGGGGACCCGGTGAGAGTCTATTTCCACTTCAAAAGGTCAAGCAGCGGTAATTGAGACTTAATTTCGACAGTGCGGCGCTCCCTAGCTATGTGCTTCAAACGCAAGCCTCGACTGCAGAGTACAGATTATGGGATGCGCTGCGTGACATTCAGCTAAATCCGGAATGGAGGACTTCGGTCACCGGGGTAACGTTTTCATAAGCATCTCCTCCACGAGACGACATTTCCACACTCCCCTCTCTGAAATAAAAGCGTGTTTTTGCTGTATGAGTTCACACAGTCGCACGGATACCTGCTGACCATGTGATGCGGTTTTGGAGCGACTGCATTAAAAATCCAGTATTCAGGACATTTGCTTTTCCTCTTCATTTCACTTCTTGTTCATTTCCCCATGCAGCTGAAATCTATGTCTTTATCAATAGGGCAAAAAACCCAGATATTGCTTGACATTTACAAAGTGTAATAATAATAATAATAATGTCAGGTTATAACTATGAACATAATTAAGTTTCTCAATTTGATGTGTTATAAATCAGGCCAACTTCAAAGAAAATGCTTTGCTAGTAAACCGACGGTCAATCACTACTCCTATACAATTACAAGTCTCGTGAGGATGGCTGTGAAATGACCACCTGTCCCAAATGACCAAATCTAGCATCATAAATCACGCTGTAGGACGCTCCGGGCACAGAAGTCAATGAAGTCAATAATCCAGGCGTTCTTCCAGACACTGAGCGTCTGGGGCTGGGGCTACACCCTGCGCTGGTCGGGGCTCCCGGAGAAACGGCCATGAGGAGGGATAGAAGTGCTGGTTTTCTGCCTCCACAGAGAGTGGCAGCTGGGCTGGTTATCCTGTATTTGCCTCACAGAGCT
>JAFBMS010003278.1:0-14387 GCA_019788955.1 Albula glossodonta | reverse complement strand
GTGTGTGTGTGTGTGAGTGTGTGTGTGTTTGTGTGTATAATATAATACAGAGTGAGTGTACCACTGATGCCCCCTTATTAAAACACTAAAGAAGACAAAAATCATGTTACATAAAAGCTGCACAATTCCCATAATTTTACTCAAAGAAAGAAAAAGAACAAAAAATAATACAGTGAGAGAGAAAGACACAGAGAGGAAGAAAGGAAGAGAGAGGGAGAGAAAGAGAGGAGACAGAAAGAGAGAGGGGAGAGAAATGGAGAGAGTGAGATAGAGGAGGGTGCTCACTGTGTGAAGGGGAGGTGGGTGGGATTATGGCTGAATTAATGTGGAGACACGGCAGATTCTTGTGCGCAGTGTAGGCAGAACCCGGCACAACCTTTCAGACAGTCCCCATCACTGCCCCCCACCTCAGTATCTACAGACACCCCCATCACTGCCCCCATCAGTATCTACAGACACTCCCATCACTGCCCCCCACCTCAGTATCTACAGACACCCCCATCACTGCCCCCCACCTCAGTATCTACAGACACCCCCATCACTGCCCCCCACCTCAGTATCTACAGACACCCCATCACTGCCCCCCACCTCAGTATCTACAGACACCCCATCACTGCCCCCCCACCTCAGTATCTACAGACACTCCCATCACTGCCCCCCACTTCAGTATCTAACAGACACCCCCATCACTGCCCCCCCAGTATCTACAGACACCCCCATCACTGCCCCCCACCTCAGTATCTACAGACACCCCCATCACTGCCCCCCACCTCAGTATCTACAGACCGCCCATCACTGCCCCCCCAGTATCTACAGACACCCCCATCACTGCCCCCCCAGTATCTACAGACACCCCCATCACTGCCCCCCCACCTCAGTATCTACAGACACCCCCATCACTGCCCCCCACCTCAGTATCTACAGACACCCCCATCACTGCCCCCCCAGTATCTACAGACACCCCCATCACTGCCCCCCACCTCAGTATCTACAGACACGCCCATCACTGCCCCCCCAGTATCTACAGACACCCCCATCACTGCCCCCCCAGTATCTACAGACACCCCCATCACTGCCCCCCACCTCAGTATCTACAGACACCCCCATCACTGCCCCCCACCTCAGTATCTACAGACACCCCCATCACTGCCCCCCCAGTATCTACAGACACCCCCACCACTGCCCCCCACCTCAGTATCTACAGACACCCCCATCACTGCCCCCCCCCCGTATCTACAGACACCCCCATCACTGGTCCCCCCAATATCTACAGACACCCCCATCACTGCCCTCCCCAGTATCTACAGACACCCCCATCACTGGTCCCCCCAATATCTACAGACACCCCATCACAACCCCCACCCCCCCCCCCCCCCCCCTTTTTTTTTTTTGTTGCTGAGAAGGGGTGCCTGCTTGAAGCATGACTGTCTCCTACAGCTGCTACATGCAGGTCAAATAATGTCAAAAATCAGAATATCCAGAAAATCGATTTCTTTTTTCTGTTTTGTTATGTGAGCTTTGCAAGGACAGAGCTTTCTGTGAGGCGGTAGACCTAACATGTGACAGTCAGAAAGCTTGAGGCTTCCACACTGTAATTATTCTTATTATATAAAACATTTAATGTTCCTATAATGTCAGAGTGGCATTTTAAAGCTATTTCAAAGGAAAGACCTCTCTTAGACAGGGAAGCCTGTAGCAGTGCTGAGGACAGCAGATAAAACAGTCCTAAACAATTCACACAATGTCAGGAAAATACTCACTGCACACATTAACTTATATGGCTTTTTAAAACACATAAAGCAATGCGTACAAGTGTTCAAATACTTAAGTGTGAAATATAACCCTGTGTATGAGGTTTTGACCAGTGTCGTCTGTTAGCAGTCAATTTTTTCAAGTCAACTGCTTATATTTTGCTCCTTAACCTTAACGTTTTCCTTATTGGGGTAGGCAACAGAGTTTGAAAAAAAGAATGTGAATCGAGAATTATAGACAACATTAACCTTCAATGAAATAAAGTAACGCAACAAAATGGTGGTATTTAGTAATATAGCAATTGGTGATGTCAAGCAAATCGGTCGCGACAAGGCCACGAGCGCCTCCTGCTGCACACAGAAGCACGTGGCACCCGCTCCGTGTGCTCTGAATATTAGAGGCTTTAGAACTGATTAACCTTCCAATCAGCAGCCTTGAAAGATAATCGCAGTAAGGCTAAATAATGTCAAATATTCAGGTCCACAGCAGGTATGTATCTGTAGAGTTATCCATTTAAACAAAAGGTGTGGCCACGTTATTCCAAAATAAATAGTATCTGTCGAAAGCCAGACAATAGCCAGTGTTATCATCATCGACCTCGTGTTCTCAACAAAAATCTAGATGTGTCTTTAATGTTCAAAACTGATGACCATAACTCTCATAAATTATGTCTTATTTCGTTCGTGCGTAAGTTGTGAAACATTTGTTTTGAGTTGGAGGCAAATTCGTAATGTGAACCAGCATGATTGCGATGCATTGTCAGGGCCGAATAATTTCGCTGTTTCCGTGTAGTCACTACATACCCCAGTGAGAATCTTGCACATGTGCGAAATGGACCAGAGAGGTGACGGAGGAGTGAAACGGGCCAATCGGGTGGATGATATTCTCACTGACGATGGTGAACTTGTATAAGGTTCCCATATGTAACACCCTCGCGCGCGAGACTGAAAATGAAATGGGGAAAGGAGAAGTTCTGACAGGACTACTGACCATAAATACAGTCGCCATGCCCCCTGCATGAGACCCGCAATAAATTCGTGTGGTTAGTACATTATGCTCTGAAAAACTGAATTGGGTGTGACAGTCAGCATGTTTTTTCTTTGCAGATGAATATGTTCCCGGAAACTTTGATGCTCTTAAGTGAACGTGGATAATTATAATTAGATTGTTGAGTGTCGGGTAACGAATTTTCTGGGTCAAGCAAATCCAGGGCAATGACGGAACTGCATTACTGAAACACGGCTGTCAAGTAAAATACAACTGCATAAGGCAAAATGGAGGAAGATAGGGTTTCTGTGCTTGCGTTACTCATGGTTCAAAGTGTGGACACGTTTGGCAAACTGGCGGGATAAATCTAGCGTGCGAGAATAATTTCTTTTGTGGTTTTGTAACAGGACAATATACACTGAAAGGTGTTCTTGATGACTGCTGAAAGAGCAATTTTGAAAAGTAATAACGTACAGTTGAGCTACAGGGGAAATAGTTTACCCTTTGAAAACTGGGTTTATAAAATTAATTGTTCCTTACTGTCGTGTCAAAAACGAGCTTTGCTGGCGCGCGCATCTGGCCTTCCTGAGCTGGGAGCCCGTGGGCAGGGACGTGGTTACTGGTTCGCGCCGCCTGCGCGCTCGCACGCGCGCCAGTCCCACGGCTGGCGCGAGGGCGGAGGGACACTTTGGAGTGGAGCTGACAGGCTGGGAGGGGGCTCTGGGAAGCCGTGGGCGGTGTGCTCCTTTAATACCCCAGGTTATCATTAACATTGCTGTATATAGCGCAGCATTGTGAAGAACCCTCAGGAAACAGCACCCCATGCCTACACAGCCTTCCTTCACAAGGTTAAAGCTATCGTGATTCATAAACCTGTCGTGCCGTCTCTGGTTCCCGTCCTGGTAACCGTGCCAGGTTTCAACATTATATCACATTCAAACGAACATCCCAACAGCCTATCGTGTTTAATTAGCCCGTAAAATCTCGCAAACACATACACCATACGCAGGTGACAAACTGGGGCTTCACCCCTCTGTGTAGGATTTCTTGAGATAATTTGTAAAGCATGTGCATATTAGACTTATATAATGAAGCTGACGACACTGTGTCTTTTGTTGGTTTCCTGCGTGTCAGTTGGACACGCTTTCCTATCACAGTCGCAATTCAATACGTCGCATATGCCAGGTTCAGTTAGCGTTGGCTTGATTTAAGATCATTAGATGAGACCGTGAGCTCTCCGAGACGGAAGTAAATTAGCTCCGGGGATAGCAGGATGGTCAGCAGTGCAGCGGAACCTGCAACACAGACAACCGTTTGTATTGCTCCATTTCAGCTGCACAGCGCCCTAGGCAGTTTACACAACAAAAGTGTACCAAGTCAGCCAGGGCTGGAGGCGTAATCACTGATGATGGTCCCTTGTAATCACACTCCTCAGTAAGGCACTAGCGCCTCCATGTGCTCATATATGTCTTCTACACTATAAAAACGCCACCACTGTATTTGGGTAGAAGAATTGAGTTAATTTTAAATGCTGGGAAGCCGGTGTGGTTGTAGAGACCAGCAGCGATGCAGATGGTCTTTTTGGATTTGACTGTGCTGAACAGATCCTTAAAAGAGATCCAGTCCTGTCCATTCAAAAGAGTGAGGCTGGTCCAGCACTGCAGCAGTAAATACACACGACTGTGGGAATATCCATATAAGCACAGTAATATTTTCAGTTTTACTCCAGTTTTATTTACAGACACACAGATGGATGACTAAGTGAGATTGCTTCACGGACCCCCTCATTTGCATGTGGCTGGCCTTGGCAGAACTCTCATAAAAGGTTATGTTGCCTTAGCAGAACTTTGAGCGACGTTTTTCCCGGCTGTTTGTATGCAGGTGACCGGGTGAGTCTGACAGCCCAAGGATCGCCCCGTTTCCTTGCACACAATCAGCCCATTAAACATCAATATGGAAATCTGGCCATCGCCAGTAACAGCAAAAATTAATTATTAAAAAAATGGTGAACATTAGTTTTGTCATGATACTCTTGCCCTTATCTGTTCTACAACAGTGTAAAACTAACAACCTTCTGGAACAATGTTCTCTAACTATAATAATCTTGAGCTCATATATTAAAGGTGTCAAAGGATGCGACCCAGGAGATTCTGTATTTATTAAAGTTTTTATTAAAGGTGTCGGAAACTCCGTGTGGAGACTCCCCCTCAGAACTCTGGAGTGAACAGATTGTACATGGATTTTAAAAAAGGTCACAGTTCACCCAACAAAAAAGTGATAAGAAGCTGGATAGTTGGAGCACAGACAGCACACCAAAAAGAGACGTGCCAGTGACAAAAGGATAAAACGATTTTCAAACATTACAACACAAGTCACCATCAAAGTACTTTCTGAGCCATTTATATTTCATTTGAAATGACCATCCCCAGTGCAGCTGCCATCACAATTCCTCTCCCCTCAGGGCCTGTGTGTAACATAATGCATAGCAGTGTTCGTTTACCTGGCCAAACGGGACGATCACATGGCAGAGCACTGTGATGCTCAATGGAAGCATCCCACTGGCGGCTGCAGCAGGAAGCCGTGACACTGGGGTCAGAGGTCACACAGAGGCATGAAGCTGGGGTCAGAGGTCACACAGAGGCATGAAGCTGGGGTCAGAGGTCACACAGAGGCTTGAAGCTGGGGTCAGAGGTCACACAGAGGCTTGAAGCTGGGGTCAGAGGTCACACTGAGGCTTGAAGCTGGGGTCAGAGGTCACACAGAGGCTTGAAGCTGGGGTCAGAGGTCACACAGAGGACTGGCAGCGCGAGGCAAAGTTCCCTCATGAGCCAACGCAGTGGGGAAGCTGCCACTAGCATGGACACACACCACAGATGACAGTGACACTACAATAAGCCATGATACACTGCTTACAGGATACTATGAGCCACACGCACACACAAACACACTCCATATTATGCACACATAGATATTGCACTTAAGAAAAACTAAAACACACATTAGACTGAGTAGATATCAGATTGCCCCGGACCATCTTCTAAAACAAGAGCAGGGCTAACACACATGCGTGACCCCCTGCCCAAAATCCCCTCTCTCCCCCACTCATTCATTCACTCACACTCACACACACACACACACACACACACACACAATTTGTAGTGTTCCCATAATGCCCCATAAATTTTCTATATCTCAGAGTGCTAGGCTGGCTGAAAGTGAGAAAGCCCTGCGATGTATATAAAAGTAGATTTTCCTATAATTCAGTCTGGTCCTGTAGAGGCCTGACCAATGTAATGCAGCCTATAGGCATAGCATCGCACAAATGCCAGACACAGTGCTGCTTTTCAAATGAGTAAAACTCTTTCTGCTGGCCTTACTCTCCTAATTTAGCAACTTAGCCTGCATGAACATCAACACAGCAAACGTAATTAAGGTTTGGGTAAAATCAATTATAATAACTAGTTAAACAATTGACCAATCATAGAACAATAATAAATAAATGACTTATGGAAGAAAGGGTCAGATTTAGAGCATTATGGTGAATATGTACTGATCTGCAGCAGAGCATGCTCTGCAGCTGAGTCTGAAGGAAAGCTGCACAGTGACCGTGGAGCTGCAGGCTCAAATCCTGAGATCCTGACTGTGCCACTGCCGTTGTTGCTGTGATCAAGTGAATAACTGGATGATGATTTAAAAAATAAATAAATATTCTGGAACACACTTCTCAAATCAGAATAAGCTGAATGCTCATGTGACCATCCTGTCAGAGTAAAGAGGTCACATGACCATTAACATCCTGCTCCTTCAGTCACTCTTCCTTTCAAATGCACTGCTTCGATGACACCTACACTTGCTACGCACTCACTCTGGACTTTTCCCCCAAACACTAATTCTGATTAAAATCAGGTTCTGTGCATTCTGCCAGTGTCTATGCTCTCACACATGCACCCGTGCGTGTGCGCACACACACACACTAATGCATGCACAAGCTCTCACACACATCCACACACTCATGGATGTACTAACACAATCATATACACATCCACACACTCATGGATGTACTAACACAATCATATACACATCCACACACTCATGGATGTACTAACACAATCATATACACATCCACACACTCATAACTTCCCTTCAGCCCATGTAAATCACATGACCACATTTGCCCCAAACCCCCAATCACATGACCATGTTTGCCCCAAACCCCCAATCACATGACCATGTTTGCCCCAAACCCCCAATCACATGACCATGTTTGCCCCAAACCCCCAATCACATGACCATGTTTGCCCCAAAGCCCTAATCACATGACCATGTTTGCCCCAAACCCCCAATCACATGACCATGTTTGCCCCAAACCCCCAATCACATGACCATGTTTGCCCCAAAGCCCCAATCACATGACCATGTTTGCCCCAAAGCCCCAATCACATGACCACGTTTGCCCAAAAGCCCCAATCACATGAGTTCATTTGCCTCAAAGCCCTAATCACATGACCATGTTTTCCATGGTCTGACTGGCTGTGTGCAATGTTGCTGCAGTGCTACATTTGCTGGGCACTTCTGTGGACCAAATTTTCACACATCATGATACTGAAACCAGATTCTACTGTATGAAACAGTTAAAGGCAGACTCTACTGTGTGAAACAGAGTTAAAGCCAGACTCTACTGTGTGAAACAGAGTTAAAGCCAGACTCTTCTGTGTGAAACAGAGTTAAAGCCAGACTCTACTGTGTGAAACAGAGTTAAAGCCAGACTCTACTGTGTGAAACAGAGTTAAAGCCAGACTCTTCTGTGTGAAACAGAGTTAAAGCCAGACTCTACTGTGTGAAACAGAGTTAAAGACAGACTCTACAGCTGTTCTAACATGGATATAGGTGGCTGTCCTTTGGGGGCTTCAGGACTGCAGGTACAGGTGTGGCAGGTGAGCATGTCAGCAGGTTTCAGCCAGGTAACAGAGCTCAGAGTTCAGCCAAGGCAGAGTTCAGGATGTTGTTGCCATGGCGTAGTTTAAAGCACACAGATCCCAAATTAAAAAGTTCTGAAAAATGCTCTCAAAAAGGACGGCTTCTCTATGTATAGAAGAGTGTGAGTGTATGAGCTGGTGTATGTTTGTATTTGTATGTTGGTGTGGGTGTGTATGTTTGTATTTGAATGTTGGTGAGGCTGTGTGTAAAATGAGTGTAGGAGCATGGATTAGCTGGTCAGGCATGTCTATGGGTGGAGTCAGAGCTGCCTGGGGCAGGTCCATGGGCGGAGTCAGAGCTGGTGTACAATGCTGTCAGTGTGCCCGTGGGTAGGGTCAGTGCTGGTGTGGGCAGAGTCCTGACGCAGGCGCTGCCACAGAAATGTGGTGCTGAGGGAGCCCATCTCATCCTCCTCACTCTCCTGCTCCTTCGCAAACTCCAGGAACACCTGCAGAAGGACAGGGGACAGATGAGCACAGGTGAGCACAGGTACAGCACGAGGCTGCTGGTCCTTTACATTAACATCCATCTGTAACCAGGGACGCTCACCTGCTCTAATGTAGACTGGGAAAAGCTGTACTCCTCAAATTTGAAGTTCTTCTTTGCTGGAGAAAAGTGCAAACACCTGTGAGAAAGCTGGTGGGTTTTCAGTGCTAACCCAGTGTGGTATGAGTCGCAGAGATAAGAGGTTATGTAGGTAAGAGGAAGAGGTAAGTTAGGTCACAGGTAAGGGAATGTACAGTAGAGGTAGGGCAGATTGGAGGCAGTTTGCAGGTAAGGTACAGTTGATTACAGGTAAATTATGGGTACAGTAAGGAGGGTTTGAGGTGATGCATGGTAGGTTATAGGTAAGGGAGAGTAGCAGAAACAAGGGTGCACTCACCTCTCTCTAGCTGGGAGAAAGCATTGGCCAGGGATTTCACGTCTTCCATGGGCACTCTGTACACCATCAGAGTCACAAAGCTACTGGGACAGAGCGAGGGAGAGAGAGAGATTATTACGTATGTTTGTAATGTGTGACTTAACTGTTTTATTGCTTTATTGCTTGTATGCAGTCATGCCAATAAAGCATTTTTAAATTGAAACACAAATTGAGAGAGAGAGAGAGAGAGAGAGAGAGCTTTTCGCTATCAGAGTCAAAAAGCTACAGGGAGAGGGAGAGAGAGAGAGAGAGACCAGGCTACAGTCCAACATGTCTATATATTTACTCTATATATTAAGTGCGCCCACCAGGAAACCAAGTGCTTGGGATACCAGCTGGGTAGGGGAGGAGTGTGGCCCAGCCCTCATCCACACACTGAGAAACAAATACACACCCACAGGCTTGGTAGGGTGGTATCGCACGTTTATACCCCAGTTTCCATCCATAGCCACCAATCTCACAGCAAAGAATGCGAGGAATCACGTGGACTGGACCAAGGACTGTGAGCAAGCATTCCCAGCACTGAAGCCATGTCTATGTTCATCTGCAGAGTCCAAAGTTCCAGAGAAGATTCCTGGGGCGGGTAGATGCCTCTGCAGCTCAGGGGGAAGCAGGAGAAGGGAGGCCTGTACTGCACCTGAGTCACAAACTGCTTCCCAAAGAGTCACAGTACTCTACTACTGAAAAAGAGTGCCCCTCAACAGCCTCCAATGCTACCTGTGCCCTGGACACTGACCCCGGCACACTGACGTGAATGGAAACCATGAAGGATCAGAATTGGAGTGACTCAGTGGTACCTGGCACATCAACCCTTCAAGTTCGTGGTGAGGCAGAGCAGGAAGCAAAACATCACAGTCTGTCCCACTTCCCGAAGGTCTGAAACCTTGGAGAGGAGGTGGGTAGTGTCCCTGGCTGTGGGCAGCAGCACTAACGCAGAGACAAACACACTTCCTTCAGTTCAACTCACAAACGGCGCGGATTATAATAGTCCGTGTTTGTGTTTGCTAACTGCCGGAGGCGGGTGCACACGCTGACTGAAGTATAGCTGAACACATAAGGAGGACAAACAACTAAACAGTCACACTCGCATTTACAGTCTTTAGCGTTTATTTAAACTACTTTGGTTAAAATACTTAGCTGTCGATAGCGGCACAGGATGGTTTAAAGATGCGATGCTGGTATGAGCTTCCGGTTTCATGGAAGGACCCCGAAAACTGAGTGGCTTGGTTTGAGCTGCCTTTGACTTGAACTTATGGGTTGTTTCTGGTTAAATGGGGTACACCCAGAGGAGGAGGGGAAAACTGTACAAAGGTGATAGGAATTGCTACACTGGAGGAGTCTAAAGGAGATCACGTTGTGTTAGCATAGCCACTATTTGTAGAGTGAAGTTTGTTTTTTTTGTTTTTCCCATAGTTTTTTCCTGTGTTTGTCCCTGTAAATAGTTTCTGTCAGGGTGTGCGTCACCATTGGAAGACAGCACATTTGTTTTTGTTCTGCTTATTTAATAAATAAGCAGAACAAATGGGGGCTGTAGTACAGGGATTCTGGGGGATGCAGAGAAGTGATGTTGGGGGGGATTGTGGGGGCTGTAGTACAGGGATTCTGGGGGATGTAGTCCAGGGATTCTTGGGAATGCAGAGAAGTGATGTTTGGGGGGGATTGTGGGGGCTCTAGTACAGGGATTCTGGGGGATGCAGAGAAGTGATGTTGGGGGGGATTGTGGGGGCTGTAGTACAGGGATTCTGGGGGATGTAGTCCAGGGATTCTGGGGGATGCAGAGAAGTGATGTTTGGGGGGGATTGTGGGGGCTCTAGTACAGGGATTCTGGGGGATGCAGAGAAGTGATGTTGGGGGGGATTGTAGTGGATGTAGCCCAGGGATTCTGGTGAAACACAACCCACCTCTCCTGCCGTGTGGCATGGGGAAAGATCCGCAGCAGCTCTTGGTGTAGCAGCGCCCCCTGCTGGAGCTCCGTCTGTTCTTCACCCAGCTTCACCTCCAGGCTGTAGCTCCGCCCATACTTCCCCTTCAGGTGCTGAATAGAGCCGATGCATCTGCAGGAAGAGGGGAGGGAGTGAGAGAGGACCAGTGTGGAAGACAGGGTGTGCTTTGGGAGTCACTGCTTTGGGATGCCAGTACTTTGGGGCTAGATCACCTCAGCTGCCCTGAGACCACTATGGCCACTCGGTCGCATACTGCTTCCGCCTCTTCCATGTAATGTGTGGTCAAGATCGCCCCCCGCTGGCGGGCCTTGAAAGCTGCTCGTATGGCCCTCCTGTGGAAAGACACAAACAGGACAGGTGAACCAATGCACTCATGGTAAATTTAAACAGCAGACATTACGTGTCAGGAGAGAGAGGACTCAGAGGCAGACCAGACAGAGCAGGATTCTCCTTTAACAGTTAAATAGGCAAATCCTCAAACAGTGCAAGGCAAAAGTCCAGCAACAGCAGCAGTGTGGGGATGCATGAGAGTTTTTTACAGTGTGTGGATGCATTAGGGTGTTTTACAGTGTGGGGATGCATTAGGGTGTTTTACAGTGTGGATGCATTAGGGTTTTTACAGTGTGGGGATTCATGAGGGTGTTTTACAGTGTGGGGATGCATTAGAGTTTATTACAGTGTGTGGGGATACATTAGGGTTTTTACAGTGTGGGGATGCATTAGGGTTTTTACAGTGTGGGGATGCATTAGGGTGTTTTACAGTGTGGGGATGCATTAGGGTGTTTTACAGTGTGGGAATGCATTAGGGTTTTTACAGTGTGGGGATGCATTAGGGTTTTTACAGTGTGGGGATGCATTAGAGTTTTCCACAGTGTGTATGCATTAGAGTTTTCCACAGTGTGTGGATGCATTAGGGTTTTTACAGTGTGGATGCATTAGGGTTTTTACAGTGTGGGGATGCATTAGGGTTTTTTACAGTGTGGATGCATTAGGGTTTTTACAGTGTGGATGCATTAGGGTTTTTACAGTGTGGATGCATTAGGGTTTTTTACAGTGTGGGGATGCATTAGGGTTTTTACAGTGTGGATGCATTAGGGTTTTTACAGTGTGGGGATGCATTAGGGTTTTTTACAGTGTGGATGCATTAGCGGTTTTACAGTATGGGGATGCATTAGGGTTTTTACAGTGTGGGGATGCATTAGGGTTTTTTACAGTGTGGGGAAGCATTAGGGTGTTTTACAGTGTGGGAATGCATTTGGTTTTTTACAGTGTGGGGATGCATTAGGGTTTTTTACAGTGTGGGGATGCATTAAGGTTTTTTACAGTGTGGGGATGCATTAGGGTTTTTTACAGTGTGGGGATGCATTAGGGTTTTTACAGTGTGGGGATGCATTAGGGTGTTTTACAGTGTGGGGAATCATTAGGGTGTTTTACAGTGTGGGAATGCATTAGGTTTTTTACAGTGTGGGGATGCATTAGGGTTTTTTACAGTGTGGGGATGCATTAAGGTTTTTTTACAGTGTGGGGATGCATTAGGGTTTATTACAGTGTGTGGGGATGCATTAGGGTTTTTACAGTGTGGGGATGCATTAGGGTTTTTACAGTGTGGGGATGCATGAGGGTTTTTTACAGTGTGGGGATGCATGAGGGTTTTGTACAGTGTGGGGATGCATTAGGGTTTTTACAGTGTGGGGATGCATTAGGGTTTATTACAGTGTGTGGGGATGCATTAGGGTTTTTTACAGTGTGGGGATGCATTAGGGTTTTTTTACAGTGTGGGGGTGCATTAGGGGTTTTTACAGTGTGGGGATGCATTAGGGTTTTTTACAGTGTGGGGATGCATTAGGGGTTTTTACAGTGTGGGGATGCATTAGGGTTTTTTACAGTGTGGGGATGCATTAGGGTTTTTACAGTGTGGGGATGCATTAGGGTTTTTTACAGTGTGGGGATGCATTTACAGTTTACAGCCGTATTAGGGCATTGTGCAATGGGCTTTCTGCTCACCACATCCGCTGCTTGGATTTGGGGTCCATCCCGGTGGAGGGCTCATCCAGCAGGACGATCTGAGGATTCCCCAGCATGCTCAGGGCAAAGCACAGCTGAAACCAACACAGGCAGACAGGCATAAACACAGGCTACAACAGCGACAACCAGGCGTAAACACAGGATACAGCACAGGCACCAAGGCATAAGCACAGGCAACAACACAGAAACATAGGCATAAACACAGTCCACAGCAGACACAGAGTTACAACCAAAATTCAAGTAACTGGATTTTACTTTTAATTGCTAGTGAAGTCAGTCTCAGGATAGAAACACAGGCTACAGCACAGGCAAACAAACAGACATAAACACAGGCTACTGCAAAGAAACACAAGCATAAACAAAGGCTTACAGCAGACACATAGAGTTACAGTCACAGTTAGACAGTTCAAGTAACTGTTTTTTGCTTTTAATTGCTAGAGAAGTCAGTCTCAGATGCCAGGCAGTGCTCACCTTCCTCTTGGTGCCAGCTGAAAGACTCTTGGCTTTCTTATGCAGGTGCTCTTTCAGCTCCAGAGCATTCACCACCCTGCAGGACAGACAAGGGCACTAAGACACTATGACAACACCACACGCTCCAGATACAAAATGTGCTAAACAACACACGCTACACATGCTAAATGTGCTATACAGCACACGCAACACAAGCTAAATGAGCTAAACAGAACACACTACACATGCTAAATGTGCTAAACAACACACACTACACATGCTAAATGTGCTATACAGCACACGCTCCACATACAAAATGTGCTAAACAACACACGCTACACATGCTAAATGTGCTATACAGCACACGCAACACAGGCTAAATGTGCTAAACAGAACACACTACACATGCTAAATGTGCTAAACAACACACACTACACATGCTAAATGTGCTAAACACCACATGCTCCAGATACAAAATGTGCTAAACAACACACGCTACACATGCTAAATGTGCTATACAGCACACGCAACACAGGCTAAATGTGCTAAACAGAACACACTACACATGCTAAATGTGCTAAACAACACACACTACACATGCTAAATGTGCTAAACACCACACGCTCCACATACAAAATGTGCTAAACAGCACACGCTACATATGCTAAATGTGCTAAACGACACACACTACACATGCTAAATGTGCTAAACAGCACATGCTACACATGCTAAATGTGCTAAACACCACACGCTCCACATACAAAATGTGCTAAACAGCACACGCTACATATGCTAAATGTGCTAAACAGCACATGCTACACATGCTAAATGTGCTAAACAGCACATGCTACACATGCTAAATGTGCTAAATACCATGCGCTACACAGGTTAAATGTGCTAAATCCATGCGCTACACAGGCTAAATGTGCTAAAAACCACACAGGCTACATAGTACCGTTTGATGATGCCTGGGATGTCTTGGGGGTGGAGCCCCTTGATGGCTGCGTAGATCTGCAGGTGCTCCTGCAGTGTGATCTTGGGCCACAGTGGGCTGGTCTGGGGACAGTAGCCCACATGCTCCAGGGGGGTCTCCTCCTGCTGGAGCTCTGTGCTGTAGTCTCCCATGAGCACCTGCAGCACATCCACTATCACCAAATGCACCGAACTGCTGCCTGCATTCATTACTCCTCAACATACACACACACACACACACACACACACACACACTCACACACACACACACACACACACACACACACACACACACACACACACACACACACTCACAAACACAAACACACACACACACACACACACATACACACACCACA
>JAFBMS010003277.1:0-14394 GCA_019788955.1 Albula glossodonta | reverse complement strand
GTGTATGTGTGTATTTATGGGTAAATGTGTGTGTGTGTGCTTTTGTTACAAGTTAAGATAATAAGCAGATAACTATTTCTGTGTATTTGTGTGTGCTTTTTGTGTGCATGCATCAGTGAGTGTGTGTGTATGTGTTTGTGTGTATGTGAGAGAGAACATGTGTCTGTGTGAGAGTCTGTGCGTGTGTTTTAGTGCACATGCACATTTTTGTGTGTATGTTTGTGTGTGTGTGTGAGAGCGAGACAGAGCATGGCTTTGTGTGTGTGTGAGCGAAAGCATGCGTGTGTGAGTGTGTGTATGTGTTTGTGTGTGCGTATGCTTGCATATGTGTAAATGTGTGAGTGTGTGTGTGTGTGCGTGCGTGTGTGTGCAGTAGGTAAAGGTGTGTGTGTGTGTATGCGTGTGTGTGTGTGTGCAGTAGGTAACAGTGTGTGTGTATGTGTGTGTGCAGTAGGTAACAGTGTGTGTGTGTGTGTGTGCAGTAGGTAACAGTGTGTGTGCGTGTGTGTGCAGTAGATAACAGTGTGTGTGTGTGCGTGTGTGTGTAGTAGGTAACAGTGCGTGTATGTGTGTGTGTTGGGGGGAGTGTTAGTGACAGGATCTTGGGGGTTGTAACTCAGAACTCTGTCTTAGGCTTAGCATGGTTCATTCATTTATAAAATGAAAGTAATTGAGTACGGTAATTAAGAGGTCTATTCAAATCTTAAAGGGTAGAAGCATTCAAGTGCAGTCTGCCTCTCCAATATGAGCTCACATTACTGTCTGGCAGGAAAGGAGGTGTCTGTCTTTCACAGACTCTGTCTATCACGCTAAGGTGATCAGGGTAAATCTGACAGCTTAATAGGTAAGTGGGGTAACTGATAGCTGGGGTAATTGGGGTAACTGATAGCTGGGGTAATTGGGGTAACTGATATCGGGATAACTGATAGCTGGGGTAATTGGGGTAACTGATAGCTGGGGTAATTGGGGTAACTGATATCGGGATAACTGATAGCTGGGGTAATTGGGGTAACTGATAGCTGGGGTAATTGGGGTAACTGCACCACAGAGAGCTGCAGCGAGCAGCAGAGTCTCCATCAGCACTGTGAAGGTTGATTGACAGGAAAGGATCAGCTGTATTCCAGAGGCAAAGGGGTATGGGGGGGGCATGGTAATGAGCCCAGAGGGTTTTTGCCCCCCCCCCCACTCTTACCATATCCCACAAGCCACTTCACTCCACCCAGGCATATAATCGACCCAGATCAGACCAGCTAGAGAGAAAAACCTGCCATGGCCACTGTCCCCCTGCAGGGCCTCCCAGAATGCACCAGTATCCAGGCAACGTTTCTCACAATGCACCAGTGCCGTGGCACAACTTCCCATAATGCATTAGTACATAGGCAGAACTTCCCAAAATGCACAAGTACCCAGGCAACGCTTCCCATAATAGTGCCTAGAAAGCAGGCTAGCTCCCATAATGCAACACTGCCCATGGACTGGAGAGGCTTCCATAATTCAACAGAGAGAGCTGGGTGTTTATGTCAAAATGTGTGTGTGTGTGTGTGTGTGAGAGAGAGTGTGTGATATGTGCATGACTTGAGAATCAGTAAGCCCCATTCACTGTAAGGCTGTACCTGGTCTCCCTCTCTCTTTCCTTGAAAATAGGGCCGCTCTAGGGCCAATCAGTGTGATGTTGTGAACATCAGATCTTTGTTAAAATTAGGCCAACAGTCTCCCAGCCTGTGACTAACAAACAAACAAGCTACCTAACTTACAGACAGATATAGACAGAGCCACAGAGCCCCCGTTTCACCATGACAGGCAAAAATAAACTGCCTCCTCTTATTCCAGTCTGAATTTCATCACAGGACAAAGGCCCCTTGCAAGAGTATGAAACCCACAGAGGAAGATATTAAGGATTCACACAGTAACCAAGACGCACTGTAACCAATGGTAACAAATCACTAGGCCCTCAGTTTTGTAGGTTGCCATGGAAGCAGCGCACCGCACCCTAACCCTTTGTTACATCACACCGCTGCCTCGCAGATGTTAATCTTATTCTCATATGTGGGGAAATACAGAATTAGAGACAGGTTAGACTGAGCTACCGCATACACCAGCATTTACTGCACAGTGGGAGAGGGAAGGAGGGAGAGATGGAGGGAGGAAGAGGGAGGGAGAGTGACAGGGAGCAGGAGGGAGGGATGAGACAAGCGAGAGGGAGGGAGAACGAGGCAGAGAGTAGGAGTGAGGCAGACAGAGGCAGAGGAGCTGTACAGTGAGACAGCAGCACAATGGAAATGTTGATACAGGGCCAGTTGTAAGGAGGGCGGGATTGCGCTCTACTTTCTGCCTCTAATGCTGAGGGAAGAGAGAGAAAACACACACACACACACACACACAGACAGATACATACCTGCCAACATAGACACAAACATGCACACACTCACAA
This sequence comes from Albula glossodonta, assembly GCA_019788955.1. NCBI lineage: Eukaryota > Metazoa > Chordata > Actinopteri > Albuliformes > Albulidae > Albula > Albula glossodonta. The sequence goes on along the minus strand of JAFBMS010003277.1, from coordinate 11,963 downwards.
TTTCTCTCACCCACACACATATATACATACATACATGCATAAACACACAGATACACACACACAAACGCACACACATACAGATACGGTAGGGTGTGGTGGTACGTTACAGTGGTACGGTACAGTGGTAGGTTGTGGTGGTAGGGTACGGTGGTAGGGTGTGGTGGTAGGGTATGGTGGTAGGGTGTGGTGGTAGGGTACAGTGGTGAAATTTCAGCTCAACATCCAGGGTAGAGATATATACTGAAGCCCAGGAATATCCAACATTTTCTGGACTTTGGCTTTTGCTTCTCCGCACCTTTGAGAGTCAGAGCAGGGCTAATGCAAAGCCAGTGCTAATGAATATCAATTAGCAGTAACACTAACCACGATTCCTGTGGTTTCAAATCCGATCACGATCGGTGTGCATAAAATCATTGTGTCTGGCAATCATTTATAATCTAATTTTGCTGCATGGCCAGCTTTGCGAAATATTCATAAGTGTAGTGACAGGGAGGGGTCAGCACATTAAATCTTTTTTCAAAAGACTTTTGTGTCCCCTATCTTGACTTTTTTCACCAGATTTGGAGTACCCAATCTAATTCCTGTCCCATCTCTATCTCTGCAAATTCCTAACATATCCTCCATAGCATGTATGACCAGCTGCTGGTTCTCTGGGCTCTGGAGTCCAGCGGCTGAGCTGCAGAGTCAGTGTGCCTAAGGAACACACTTCATCCTCTCCACTGGCAATGTGTGTATTTTGGAATGGAGCAGTAACGATCTGCTGACAGGGAGCATTTACATTGGGACAGGAACTCTTCAGGTCAGAACAGGAACTCTTTAAGGAGGAATAGGAAGTATTTTATAATTGGTGGGAACAGAGATTGCAGTATCCATTACCTGTCAATGGCTGGTTCCCACAGCATGTGATTCATGGTGAGCAAGTTCAGCCAGCCAATCACAGGTGAGATTAGATGACATCATCCCCCTCATGTGTCTCTCCATCCCAACACAGTGCTTGCTTAAAGTAAAATTATATTTAATTTAATTAACTCCTCAATCACAAAACGATGGCCAGTCATCATCAGAGATGCTGATCATTGCTCTCTTTACCGGGATTGAGCTGTCTAACAGCAGACTGTAGAGTCAGACCATCCTCCACAGCTGCCACACTTACTCTGATACTCATGCAAACCTCAGCCGGACTCTGACAGGCACCTCGGGGTCACCAGATTCCCTGCTACCCTCCACTGGCCGATCACCTCTCTGTCCCTCCCTCACTACCCCCAGCTCAGCTATCACTCCTAAATTAAGAGGATATAGTAAGCTATGCATGCCCATTGCAGTCATACTATGAAACTGGCCTGGCCCTCCTTGGCCAGACAAATCTGGTCAAATTAATCTTCTTGTCATGTTCAAACAGTGTCCTTCTGTCTCTGCTTGACTACTGTGACCGGGGCAAAACGAAAACCATCTGCACCGGACCACAACAACCTCACTGGCAGTGCCACCACGTCTCAGACTGCTGCACCCTGTACCCCTTGTACTCAGAAAGACTGCGTAGTTGACCTGGTTGACTGGCACCCGGTCGGACTGCAGTAATCTGGCCAACCGTGTCTTTCCGCCTTGGTTTTGAACCCGGCCGATTGCGTTTGGCAGCCTGTGTCGAGGTCAGACAGTGGTGATCTGGTCGACAACACGGGTGCTGTCCGCCATCTCCACGCACTCGATCTCCTCCCGGCCATCAGCGGTGTGCCGGTCTTTCCTCTTCTTCTTGGAGGGGGGCAGGAAGGTGAGCAGGATGGGCAGCACGGCCAGGCAGTGGAAGGCGGTGATGAGCGCGGTGAGGAAGAGGCAGCGGAACAGTGTGCGGGTGAGGTTGGAGGGCACGGCGGCCAGCGGCAGCAGGGCCACACCGTAGCAGGCATAGCTCTGCAGGACGGGCACCCCGTGTCGCTCCAGCGCCAGCTTCACCCAGCGGGTGCGTGTGTAGTCCCGGCCCAGCGCGAAGGTGGACACCAGCGGGGCGCACCAGTCCACCGCGTGGTTCACCCCGTAAATCAGGCACAGCACTGACACGCAGTCCAACTCCACCCGCCACAGCGTCATGAAGCCGATCACGCCAAACTCCACCGACGCCACCGTCACTGTCAGCCACATGTTCACCAGTGGGTCGGCCACCAGGAAGGCCGAGAAGAAGAGCAGGAAGAGGGCGGAGATGCAGGAGTTCTTGAGCGGAGCGCCCACAGAGGATGCGTAGCGATCCATGTTCACGAAGGAGGGGTTGAAGACGATGAACTTGACACGGGATGTGAGTGAGAGCTTGCGGAGAGTGTCTAGCAGGACGTACATCTCCTCCCGCTTGTTCTCCGTGGTCTTGGCCACCAGGAACAATCGGGAGGCCACCACATCCACCTCGCCATCTGCCCGTTTGGCAAAGATGATGTCATCGGAGAAGTGCAGGAACTGAGGAAGGCGGAGGAAGCCGTGGCGAAGACGCTCGGTGAAGTCACGCTTTGGCAGGCTGGTGCTGACATTGATGCTCCGCAGGTAATCCAGGTAACTTGCGAACCAGGAGATTCGCTCAAAGCCACTGGTGTACTCCTGCACGTCCTCCTGGACGCTGGCATTCCAGTACTCGATGGACTCGTAGATGTAGAAGCCAATGACTGGGCTGTAGTTGCTGAAGTAGCGCTGCTGGGCCCGGGTGTAGACAATGGTACTGGTCTCTGTGGCGACCACATTGCCCAGGTCCGAGCCCTCAGTCACCTGCAGGTAGCCCATCAGGGCGAAGGAGACATATACCAGGTAGACAAGGACCACGAAGGGCTTGACATAGGTGTTTGTGATCCAGTCACAGTAGTAGCGCTTCATGAAGGCAACCAGCAGGTGGCTCTCATAGGCACGCAGGTCAGCGGGCTCTCCTGCTTCCTCATTGTACTGGGTGTACATCAGGAAGCGGTACCAAGCCGGCTTCTGCTGCAGCAGCTCTGGTTTGGGCACCTTCCTGCAGAACAGGCTGTGCTGGTAGTTGTTCTCCATGTAGCCTGTGAAGACCAGGTTGGATCCATAGAAGGAGAGGATGTAGAGGTAGTTGAAGAGGACGGAGATACAGGTGTTGCGGCAGAAGAGGCGCACGGCCTCAATGTTGGTGAAGGGACTCGCCCCGATGCCGAAGGTGACCAGGTACAACGCAGTGCTGGCGGTGAAGGGCAGCATGCAGTCCGAGAACACGGCAGCCACCCGCTCCTTCACGTGCTGGTCCTCCCGCGTCCGTCGCCACGACGACAGCATCTCGAAGGTGCCGATCAGACCATGGCCTGTGGTGGAGAGGAAGGGCAGGGTTTAGCATCAGTTATCACACCTGCCCTTTGCCTTGGGTTACACAGCCCTAACCCTATACCTGGAACTAAACATCATAGATTATGCAAGCATCAATCCTTTAACTTAATTTACCTTCATGAAAAAGTAACTGAGCGCTTGCTACATCTACTTCTGAACTGATGAGCTGTAGAACTCTGTCCTGAGACCAATGAAATGTGGACCTCTGCCTATAGACCAAGGAAATGGAGACGCCAGCCTGTAGACAAATGCATTGTGGAGCTGTGGAGCTGTGCTTACACACTGCCAGTGCCAGGCTGAGAAGTGTCATGTTTCCCCGCATGGCTGTGTGTGGGTGCAGGATGAGTGAAGGAGCAGCCAGCACCATCAGTAACACAATGCAGCCTAATACTCAAAACTAATCACACTGGGCAAATGCAATTTATAATATAACAAAATATTGGAAAATAGGCAAACTAAAATTGATTTATTTTTAAGCCATATTTCCATGAGTTAATATTCATCACTTAATGCCCAGCTTATTGTGATCATTCACACTAAACTTGCAGATATTATCATAATATCTTAACATAAGAATAAGAATAAGAATAAGAATAAGAATAAGAATAAGAATAAGAATAAGAATAAGAATATTATTATTATTGTTATTGTTATTATTATTATTATTGTAGTGGTCCCTGGTTGTGTGAGGCTGGCTTGGCAGGTGAATGGCTGTTATTTACAGAGCACATGGTTTAGGGGCTGGTGTAGTGGAAATATGGGGGCGTGCCAGAATTCGGCAGCACCCCCACAGACACACTACTGCGCCAGGCTGTTAGACAGCTGCGCGTGACACCGGGAGCAGGGTTATATATAAACCAGCTCACCGATGTGTGTGTCTGTGTGTGTGTGTACATGTGTGTGTCCATTTGTCTGTCTGTGTGTCTGTGTGTGTGTCTGGATTTGTGTGTGGGTTTGTGTATGCATGTGAGTGTGTCTATGTGTGTGTCTGTGTGTGTATGCATGTGAGTGTGTCTATGTGCGTGTCTGTGTGTGTATGCATGTGAGTGTGTCTATGTGTGTGTCTGTGTGTGTATGCATGTGAGTGTGTCTATGTGCGTGTCTGTGTGTGTATGCATGTGAGTGTGTCTATGTGTGTGTCTCTGTGTGTATGCATGTGAGTGTGTCTATGTGCGTGTCTGTGTGTGTATGCATGTGAGTGAGAATCTATGTGTGTGTCTGTGCGTGTATGCATGAGTGAGAGTCTATGTGCGTGTCTGTGCGTGTTTTCTGCAGTGGAGATTGAATTACAGGCCCTCGAGAGCAGGACGATGACTCAGAGTGGCGGCGTCACTTGCTGCTACGGTCACTTCCCGGATACAGAGTGAATATGTGTTGCTGTGCCATTCATAAAAACACAGGAGAGACTTCAACAGCTGGAGAGAGGGACTGAGGGAGAGAGAAGGTCTACTAAAGTGTTTAAGAATGAGTCAAGACAGTAGTTATTATTATTAGTAGCAATAATAACAGTAGTAGCATTACTGAACCTCACTCACTCACTCACCCACCCACACTCACTCACTCACTCACTCACCCACCCACCCACACTCACTCACTCACTCACTCACACTCTCACTCACTCACTCACCCACCCACCCACACTCACTCACTCACTCACACTCCCCACCCACCCCCCACACTCACTCACTCACTCACTCACCCACCCAGACTCACTCACTCACTCACTCACTCAGCCACCCACCCACCCACACTCACTCACTCACTCACTCACTCACTCACTCACTCACTCACTCACTCACTCAGACACTCACTCACTCACTCACTCACTCACTCACTCACTCACTCACTCACTCACTCACTCACTCACCCACACTCACTCACTTACTCACACACTCACCCACCCACACTCACTCACTCACATACTCACTCAGTCACACACTGGCTTTATCTCTGTTGAGATGGAAACACGATGAAGCCCCATTTAGGCTGCCCTCACCCTGCCTGGCAGGCTCCTGCAGTAACAGTAGTTGAGCAATAGGGGGCAGAGCGCTCTGCTGTAGAGTTTGGGTTAAGAGGGTGAATCAAAAGTGTTTGGAAAACAGTGGCGTGGTCGAACGGCGGACACCACAAGAGAGCAAGCCAGTGTTCAGAAGTGTGAGCGAAGAATAGCGCATCCCACCAGCCCCCACATCCACCCCTACCCCCCGCCCCGGCAAGGGGCCAAACGACCATCTCAGAGAGCTGCCAGGTTTTTAAAGTCTACATTTCTTATTGATTATAATAGCCTGGGCCTGTAGTGCTGTGAGGAGGAGCAGAGACAGACGGGTGGGGGGGCAGAGCGTGATGAATTATCTGTTAGGCGCACATCCCGGCCACTCCCACTTATCATCTAAAATTGATCTGATGGGCAGGGGGAGCAGGAACCCAGCTTCCCCCCGCAGACGGAGACTCAAACCCCCGCCCCACCGTCTCACACTGCAGTAACTGGGTCACGTCCCTTTTTTAGGTTCCGTACAGGGGCGCTGGGGGCCTGGCTCATGCTTTATGTAACTACAGCAGAAAATACGCCCTGCTGTTAAGAATAGCACAAAGTCCGAAAGATTCACTCAGATGAGCACAAACTAGACTCAGGCCCCACCATTCCCAATTCCTGGAAAACCGGAATTACACCTAGGAAATTACAGCTTCCCTGCGTGTTTGAGCGTGTTTCTGAGGATTTACACAGTCTCTGTGGGGTATATTCAGTGTGTGTAGTGAATCATATATGATTCCTGTATTACTGATTGATTTACTTAGTCCAGGTATCTGACCTGCAGAAGAATGACTCTCTGTGTGGAATGTGAGTCACTCTTTATAAGTGATGTGAGTCACTCTCTGTGTGGAATGTGAGTCACTCTTTGTAAGTGATGTGAGTTACTCTCTGTGTGGAATGTGAGTCACTCTTTGTAAGTGATGTGAGTTACTCTCTGTGTGGAATGTGAGTCACTCTTTGTAAGTGATGTGAGTTACTCTCTGTGTGGAATGTGAGTCACTCTTTGTAAGTGATGTGAGTTACTCTCTGTGTGGAATGTGAGTCACTCTTTGTAAGTGATGTGAGTTACTCTCTGTGTGGAATGTGAGTCACTCTTTGTAAGTGATGTGAGTTACTCTCTGTGTGGAATGTGAGTCACTCTTTGTAAGTGATGTGAGTTACTCTCTGTGTGGAATGTGAGTCACTCTTTGTAAGTGATGTGAGTTACTCTCTGTGTGGAATGTGAGTCACTCTTTGTAAGTGATGTGAGTAACTCTCTGTGTGGAATGTGAGTCACTCTTTGTAAGTGATGTGACTAACTCTCTGTGTGGAATGTGAGTCACTCTTTGTAAGTGATGTGAGTTACTCTCTGTGTGGAATGTGAGTCACTCTTTGTAAGTGATGTGAGTAACTCTCTGTGTGGAATGTGAGTCACTCTTTGTAAGTGATGTGAGTTACTCTCTGTGTGGAATGTGAGTCACTCTTTGTAAGTGATGTGAGTAACTCTCTGTGTGGAATGTGAGTCACTCTTTGTAAGTGATGTGAGTCACTCCCACAGTAACTCATCCCAGGGACAGCTCTGTGCTTTCTGTCAGGCTTCCAAGGGTGGGGTGGAGGTGTGCATTTCTCCCTGCCTCCATCATTCCCCTCTCTCTTTCTCTGACTCAGAAGGTGTGAGAATGTATGTGTTAGAAGCAGATGGTTCTCACTTTGAGGTTGCCACGGTACCCACGATTAAGCAGGCATACAGAAGCTTCCCCCCTGGTAAACACACATATGATCTGAGCGAACCCACTGACCCCTGCACCCACGGAGGAGCCGAGCCCTGCTGCACATCACAGCCAATCAAAACTCAACATTTATCTAAAATCAGCAAAGCACTTGACCCAGTACCCCAATTCTGTATGACAGAGTGTGACAGATAAATAAAGACACCAGCTCTTTTATATTTTTCTTACAATTAAATTTGGATTATTTGTGGAATATGTTATTGCATGTATCAATCCTGCTATCCTACATGTAACAGAATAATAATATTCAATTGTGTTCAATATTAAAATGTTATATGTAGGGGCAATTTTGGTTTTGTAGTTAGCTTTTCTATTATGGTTTGGAATCACTGAATATCTCATATCAGGCTGATAAACATGTTTGAATCCATTTCATGGTGACAGAGAGAGGAAGAGAAGTAAAGATGAAGGGAGTTTAGGAAGAGTCTAGCCTCAAACACCCAACAGAGATTGCCCTCATTTTTACACATAGCCGTCTGTCTACCTCTGCTACAATGAAAGTCCACTTCTACTTTGAAGTCAGAGGCAATTCAACCAATGAGGGCAGCACTGCTGACATTAGAGGGCAGTTCAACCAATGAGAGAGTGGTACTAGGGCAGAGGGCAATTTTAGCCAATGACAGAGCAGCACTGCTTTACAGAAGAGGGATGTTTGACCAATGAGAAACTGGCACTGCTTTAAAGTACAGGGTGTTTTGACCAATGAGAGACCATACAGATGTAATTAAAATAGAAAATGAAAATTTTGAGCGCTCATTGATTGTGCCCTGCAGGGCTGTAGCCTGCAGGTAGCCGAACCGTTTTACAGCTCGTTTTTCCACATCATCTAACTGATCCATTTCAGTGTCTGTCTCCTGTTCACTGCCCACATGTCCAGCGGTTACGCTCATCCAGCACGGCAGGGACGTACATATGAATGCATTGGGTTAGTGAACATACTGATGGTACCTGCCCTAGGGTTCTCAACCCCCGGCCAGACAGAGACTCGGGGCAGGGCCGCTCTCGGGTTTCGGCTCTTAATCAGCACAAAGCAGGTGATTAAGTGGGGTACCCCCTCCGTCTGGGTCTGTGGTTGGGCAGGGGGACAGGGTGGATCCACATGAACCCTTGTGGGTTTGCGTAGCAGTCCTGCGCCATGGGTGTGTTTGGGTGGGGATGCTGAGAGTAGCTGTCTACGCCCTCTGCTGCATCACTGCTCTGCTTGTGTCACTGCTGCACGCTGAACACAGCTGGCTCTGAAGGGCTCGGTAAGGACCTGCCCTGCTGCGCGCTGAACACAGCTGGCTCTGAAGGGCTCGGTAAGGACCTGCCCTGCTGCGCGCTGAACACAGCTGGCTCTGAAGGGCTCGGTAAGGACCTGCCCTGCTGCGCGCTGAACACAGCTGGCTCTGAAGGGCTCGGTAAGGACCTGCCCTGCTGCGCGCTGAACACAGCTGGCTCTGAAGGGCTCGGTAAGGACCTGCCCTGCTGCGCGCTGAACACAGCTGGCTCTGAAGGGCTCGGTAAGGACCTGCCCTGCTGCGCGCTGAACACAGCTGGCTCTGCAGGGTTCGGTAAGGATCCGCCCTGCTGCGCGCTGAACACAGCTGGCTCTGAAGGGATCGGTAAGGACCCGCCCTGCTGCGCGCTGAACACAGCTGGCTCTGAAGGGCTCGGTAAGGATCCGCCCTGCTGCATACTGAACACAGCTGGCTCTGAAGGGCTCGGTAAGGACCTGCCCTGCTGCGCGCTGAACACAGCTGGCTCTGAAGGGCTCTGTAAGGATTGGCCCTGCCGCCTTTGGGCAGCAGGGGTGATGGCAGAACAACCCTCAGCCAGTGTTACGAGACTGCTGTTACCCAGAAGACACCGCCAACAAAAGCCCTACAGCAACTCTGGAACAGTGTTAGAATGCAAAACATCACGTTCCGATATGGAACCTCAGGTCCTCTGAAGGGAGAACCGAGATGGAGCAAGCGCGCGGCTACTGTCAGCTGACACGGCGGGCGTGTGATGAGTTACATGGTGTACAGAGAGGGGACGGGCCTCCACATTCTCCAGGCCTCATTCTGCCTGTATGATCAGAGGGCGGGATCAGAGCCTTCAGCCAGACATCACAGCATGTGGGTGTGTCGTTCTCATATTCGCTTAAGGTTCTGACAGAGACAGAACCAGCGGGGACGACAGCATTTGATTGATCTGTGATGACCATCTATTGCCCAATGTGTGTACCTGCCCCGAGCGCGTACCTGCCCAATGTGCGTACCTGCCCAGAGTGCGTACCTGCCCAGAGTGTGTACCTACCCCGAGCGCATACCTGCACAAAGCGCGTACCTGCCCAGTGTGCGTACCTGCCCAGTGTGTGTACCTGCACAGAGTGCGTACCTGCCCAGAGCGCGTACCTGCCCAGAGCACGTACCTGCCCAGTGTGCGTACCTGCCCAGAGCACGTACCTGCCCAGAGCGCGTCCCTCCTAGTGTACATACCTGCCCAGTGTGCATACCTGCCCAATGTGCGTACGTGCCCAGTGTGCGTACCTGCCCAGAGCACGTACCTGCCCAGAGCACGTCCCTCCTAGTGTGCATACCTGCCCAGTGTGCATACCTGCCCAATGTGCGTACCTGCCCAGTGTGTGTACCTGCCCAGTGTGCATACCCGCCCAATGTGCGTACCTGCCCAGTGTGCGTACCTGCCCAGTGTGCATACCTGCCCAATGTGCGTACCTGCCCAGTGTGTGTACCTGCCCAGTGTGCGTACCTGCCCAGTGTGTGTACCTGCCCAATGTGCGTACCTGCCCAATGTGCGTACCTGCCCAGTGTGCGTACCTGCCCAGTGTGCGTACCTGCCCAATGTGCGTACCTGCCCAATGTGCGTACCTGCCCAGTGTGCGTACCTGCCCAGTGTGCGTACCTGCCCAATGTGCGTACCTGCCCAGTGTGTGTACCTGCCCAGTGTGCATACCTGCCCAGTGTGTGCACCTGCCCAATGTGCGTACCTGCCCAATGTGCGTACCTGCCCAGTGTGCGTACCTGCCCAATGTGCCTACCTGCCCAGTGTGCGTACCTGCCCAATGTGCGTACTTGCCCAGTGTGTGTACCTGTCCAGTCTCCCAGGCGAGGCCTCACTGTCAGGAGGTTAGCCCATGCCTATGACAGTAACAGGTTTTAAATTCACAAGAGCCCAAATATAGAAAAAATAAATAATGAATTCTGACAAGCAAAAAAAGTACAGGGAACCTAGCTTAAGATTTCACCTACCGTGTGAGGACAGGCATCAAACTAGTCAGAGGAATAATTTAAGTAGGTACAAACATTCTGACACCATGGCTGCCAGAAACTCCCCTGGAGCCAGAGAGCCTGAAGTTAAAGAGTTTGGTTTCTCATGGAAATATCCTCATCAATTAAAACGTCCCAACACTGAGCAGGGCCTGACCATGCACTTTGGAATAAAGCTTTCATCATGTCAGAAAAATTGGCTTCACTAAACTCAACCTTAAAGTGTTCAGCTGCCGTGATCACCATGGGAACCACAGCCCATTTCATTTCTGAAGGCCCTTCTTTCAGAATCACAGCTGCGTTCTTATACAGAAGTACTCATGTGTTCACCTGTCCAACACCTGACTTTGTCTTGCTCATGGGTGTAGTTAAATAAACCCACCAGAAGCAGGACAGCGGTGTGCTCATATTCTTTTCCTACTTTGCACAATTTGGATTATCCCAAGAACCTGCACAAATTACTGTATGTCGTTTATGAAAGTACTATTCTGGCATAATTATAATTGTAGGACAAATGATGGCAGTGAACAGCATGACTGTGGGGGGGGGGGGGGGGGGGTGGGCATCATTTTGGGATATGTTTCATAGACCGCTTTCAGTTTCACATCAGTGCACTTCAGAAAAGCAGCACTGGAGCTGTGACTCACACACCATGGCGTGGAACTTCACGACTGCTGGACTTTCAGTTTTACAGCGGCCATGATGGCCCCTCTCACGCCGCCATTCAGATCAATGAGACCGCCAGGTCCGGCCTGCTCCCGCGCCCCTGCCCCTGGTTTCCATGGCGATGGTGGTGATGGCAGTAGCTCTGGGCGAGTGTGACACTGGTTTGCGCCATCGAGCTCCCCACCCCTTACCAGGGCTATCATGCAGACCCATTTGTAGCCTAATGTCTGCGTAATGGAATTAGTTTTAAAATAAAGGGTGGCAGCCCTGTGCAGATAACAGCCACTGTGCTGGCAGATAGCTCTAATTCTGCCATTACCGCCCTACCTTTTAAAAAATATATTATTATGATTGTAATAAAACACGGAGGAGTGCTGCTGGAACTGTGTCTCCTGGCCACGACTCCTCACGGGGGGCTGGATGGAAGGGTGTGGAGGGGGGGTCAGGAAATGAGGGCTTCCCCCCCACAGCCCTGATACAGGGCAGAGTGCAGCTGCTGTGTGCTCTGCTGGAGCTCCTGGGGAGAGCCTGCAGCTCTCTGCCTCACTCCTGCTCTCTCTCCCTCTCTCTCTCTCTCTCTCTCTCTCTCTCTCCCTCTCTCTCCCTCTCTCTCCCTCCCTCTCTCTCCTTCTCTCTCTCTCTCTCTCCCTCTCTCTCTCTCTGTCCCTCTCTCCCTCTTATTCTATCTGTAATTCAGTCTGTCTTGTTTCTTTCTTTTCCTGGTCCACCTGCTATCACAAACCTTCTCTTTCTCTCTCTCTGTCTCTCTCTCTCTGTGAGTGTTTGTGTGTGAGTATGTATATGTGTGTGCATGTGTAAGTGAATATGTGAAGATGTGTCTGAGTATGTGTGTGAGTCATTGTGAATGACTGAGCGAATGAAAGAGTGAGTGTTAAATAAAAGTAAAAAAACATTACATGTCAC
>JAFBMS010003276.1:0-14452 GCA_019788955.1 Albula glossodonta | reverse complement strand
AATGAGTGGAATGTTATCATGTGAGCCATTGTGGGCCTACTTAACGACAGATGTGCTGTCTCAGGGGGAGGGGTTTTTGGCGACCATTTGTAAAATGGCATAAAAATGTTTGTAGCCTGTTTCTGTCTGCCTGTCTGATTATCTACCTGTTCTGTTTTCTGGTTTTTGATTCCTGCCTCTCGATTTTGTACTTTTTTTCAGTGTCTGCCTATTGCCTACCCGTTGCCTGTTTTTTGACCATCCCTTTGGACCGTGATTTTGTACTTTTGCAGAGCCTTCCTGGTTTTGACTTTCACCCTTTTTCGACCATGGTTTTTGGATTCTTCCCAATAAAACTCTGTTCACATATCTGTTGCATTTGGGTCCTATCTGGGTCGAGACAAGTGTTCTTTGGAAAAATGTGTGCCTATCTTCAAATAAGTGCCACTACACGAGTTCTCAGGAAATCTAATAAGGATATGGTAGCTGATTAACACAAACTATGCACACTAACATCACCTGATAACAAGTAGCCTGCATTTCCATTTGGACAGAAAATGAATATGGTACTGATACTTCTACCGGTCAATATTGAGTCCATTTTGAAGAAATTAGTTCTTAATATATTTTTCATAAGAGAACTATTTAAGAGAAAACACTGAAGAGCCAGCTAAGACTCAGAGATGTGGGATATAACTGTCAAAATCACAGGAGTAAGGGTCATGTAGAAAAGTTTGATCATTACAATTCTTAAAATGATCACTTTAAAACAAGTCCATTTTGGAAATCAAACTTCTAATGTTTACATGCAGAGATCCATGCCCTTATATCCTGTTTATGACTTAAGTAAAATCAATATATTATCTGTTTATCATTGTTGCATTCTTATTGCGTTCTCATTCCAACCTCATATTATGTCAGTTGTTTTATTTTCTTAACTTCATTGAAATACTAGTCTCATTATTTTTCCTTTTACAAGGTAGTGTCTAGATGGGATCTGTACTCTACTTTGTCAGTCATATCACAGAGTGTGTGGAAAAAATATATACTTATAAATATATTATATAAGAATAAAGTCGATTCTTCTCATGTAGATGGTTTATATTGTGTATTTTCACAGTACATACCTTTCATTGCCCTTTCCTGAATAAATTTTAAAATAATACGCCAGCGTTTGAGGTTGGTGATAGTATGTAACAGTGTTTTGGTGGCTGATTGCACGTGTTTTTACGATAGATGATAGTCGTTGGACATGGTGTACCCTTTTCTTAGTGATCGTGTCGGCAATGAAGCTCAAATAATTCTCAGATCTTTACGTCGTGATTGGACACCGATGAGTCATTTTATCGTTCCCGGGTGATTATCCTTTCAAACGTTACAGTTTTTCTGCAAAATTAATTTATTTGAGCAACATTCCCCAGCCTCACTTTTAAAACTTTACTAATTGTGGATTCGACCTCAGTTCGGTACCAATTTTACATAGTGCCCTGTTTTTGCATTTCTTAATAACATTGGAGAAGGAGACACATTAGCAAGGCAACCGTTGTTACTATTACTATTACTCTTCTGCACTGTGAAGATAATATGTGATGCTGCCAACACTATTACAAATGCGCTCAAGCCGATTGGCCAGGCGCCATCCATGACTCACCCCAAGAAGGGTATGTGACATTTTTCTGTCAAGTTCCAGATCACACCTGATAACAAGGACATTTCTGATTGGACAAAAAAATGAATATGGTCTGCTACTGGCCAGTGTTTTATATTTTGAATAAATTAGTGCTGATCACATTATTTTTTCATGTATAAAAGGCAGTTTTTAGGAGACCTACAGCATTACCTGCTACAGTTTGCAACAAGTGTTGGGATAGTGAGTGAAAATCTTCTGTCAGGAGCAACAATGCTGTGGAGTCAACTCAAGACACCTGATCCTGCCATAAGAGAAATTTGCGACAAGGTAAGTAGACCTAATCATTTCATTATGGGTAAACGCCACATTTTAGACATTCATCATGTTAAGAGTGACCCTTCATATACTGTGTTGTAAAACTGTTTTCACCTACACAACTGGATATTTTACCAAGACTTAGATTATGTGTTTTACTTAATAGTACATTAGTGCTATTCTGTGACTAATATGATCCAATATGGATGTATCCGTTCTTCAAGGTGTTGTCTCAGGTCAATCAAGATACCCGTAAAAATTACATGAGCCTGATGCCATTGGTGTACAGGGAGGAACAACTGTCAGGGGGAAAGAACTATAAGATCTTGGTAAGTCGATGTTTCTGCTTGATTAAGATTAAGACAGCCATTTTTAAGTTTTTATGTAAACCCTGTATGCAGGTGATGCACAGCAATATTTGGTTCAGAAATGCATTGACTTAACAAATTTGGGCAATAAATAAAAGTATCAGTGAATAACATCCACAGTCACTGCAACATTGCAAGTTCCCAATAATTCAATCTTTCTTTAAAGAGACTGAGAATTGAAATTCAGGTTTGCACTTCTTTTGATCTGTAATTCAAGTTTACATAGCTTTACATAGTTCACATGAAATGTATTTCATGTGACAAATTTGAAGTTCATATCAAATATCGTTGTAGTTCTAAATAATTTCACTGCATCATTGAGGGCTTCCCCAGTCTTTGGGCTGAACAGTCAGAACACTCGCTAAACAATCCCAGAAGCCCCTGGGAACCATACTGAATGCATGTGAAATCCTGCAGTGTGTGTATTTTCATCACTGTTTCTCTTGCAGGTTAACGGTAGTAATGACTACTTTGTCATCACCGTACTCGCTCCTACCCCAAACACCGCTATGGTGACTGACTACATGGACCCAATGGCTAAATGCTTTGACTGAACACCTGCACCGGTGTAATGCGGCCATGTTTTTACATGTATAATTACTCAGGTACATTGTGTAATAAAGCACATTCTCTCACTTGTACTTGTTGGAGTATGTTAAGCATACCTTAATAAAAATCATAAAGAAACCTTGAGAGTTTCTCTATTTTCAGTGGACTAGAGGGCCGATAAGATCATATACATAATGCAAAAAAAATATTCTACAATGCTTTTTTTGTGTGACAGTGGAGTTTATAAAAGAAACCTTTCATTGGTTAAACACACCATTTGAAGAGGCATTTGTTAGTTATTTGGCATTGGTTATATAATTTGTCTATTTGTAGGCATAAGAAAGTAATCACCTCTATGTATCTGTTGGGAAATAACTTTCACCTCTTGTGTCAAAGGCTTGATGGGTTAACAGCTCACTGCTTCCTCCTGACAGAAAAATTTTCTCTCAGTCTAAGCACTTGCTAGCTTGTGGCACTGTAGGTCTACTTAATGCTCAAACCTCAGCGTGTCTTATTAACTATGACCAGCAGCTCTATAACTCGCTCTGTCAGTTGGTTGGTCATTCGGTAGTGCTGCAGGGCGCTCAGCTGTCTGTACCAAAGCCTATAGAACAGCTTATTTATAATTATTATAAGCTGTATTGTAGCTTATTTCCCATTACACATTCTTATTGTTTTTATTGTTAATAAGCGTTACACACATTACATATTCTTTATTGTCGTTGTCACTGTTAAGGATTAGCTTATGGCACCTAGCATATATTCTTACAATTGTAGCTGTCATTGTTTAATAGCTTAGCACATACATAACATATTTTCACTGATTTACTGAATGGCCTCATCCAGCCCTCTGCTTGTAGAATCCCACTCAGTGTCCAGTCTGACCTTCTGTCCAGCACTCAGGTCACTTTGCATGGGCCTTACACCTGTCCTTTTTACCTCACCTGTGAGTCTCATGGAGGCTTAACGGGCCAGTGTGTTTTCTTTTCAGTAAAGAGGCAATACTGCCCTCTAGTGGCCTGTAAACCTCAGTTCGAGCAGCAATCCTATTTTTCCCCCCGCCAGCCTCCCTCAATTCCTCAGTAAGATTTCCGACAGCATTTTATCAGCATATGTAATGTATAGTTTAAAGAGTAGCCCTAAAACTTGGTCTTGGCATTCAAGCACCACACCCCAAAAATACAGTGCAGTTATGCAATAACTGACTCTTCCATCTCATAATTATTATATGCTATGGATTTCGTGTTGTGCTCACAGCACACAGCTCTAGTTAATCCCGTACACTGATAACAGTAAACTGGCTGATCAGGTCGGTGGGAGGAAGCAGTAAGTCCCATTCTGAGACACCACTCACGGCTTCCGTTCTCTTAGCACTGAGCTACACATTGGGAGCTAAATTAGATTCCTCCTTCCTTTTAACTGTTATGTTCAGCACAGACAAAATTTCAAATACAAGCCTATAAAGATAAGATATTCAAAATGTAAGCTTTTTCTGTTATACATGTCATTGTGTTCAGATCAGATCAAAATACACACTACCGTTGGCATGAAGTGAACAACATGAAGTGTGTGGAAAATTACATTTTTGAAACCAACATCACTGTTGTTGACACAACCTAACTAGTGCATCTACATTGTTATGGGACAAGCTGTGAGTTAGCCATCTCTTATTCCTATTCACATGAATGTACATATCTCTGTAATGTCTGTACTTATTGTTTACATGTTATCTACTCAAAAATAAGCCAATAATAATAAAACAAAATCAATAAAAATCATCACACATCTTCAGATAAGTTCAGTTACACCAAGGCTCCCATGACACATCACTAAGATGAGGATGTTGGCGATGGACACAATCGATGCACCATGACATCACAATGACATCACCTGATGGCAAGTACATGAAAAGAGATTGTTACGCCGTTGGTCGTGCGTATACTGTTTGTGCATCTTTCCCGTCTTTCTGTTTGTTTTTTCGTCTTTCTCCCGCTTTTCATTTCATAGTAAGTATTCGTCTTCCATAAGTATTCCCTGGTTACTCTGCGTCCTCATCAGCCAATCCACTCTCCGTCCGCTACCCGCTCCCACCAATCAATATTCCCCGCGACAGTTTTTAAACCCTCGGCTCCGATTCCTCAGAAGATTTCGCCTGCTCACCATTTCGATTTTGCGGTTTCGCTCGTTGTTATTTTCTAATCCTTGTTAAAATAAACCCATGCTGTTGTTTCGTTTAAACCCTTGTTTTGTGTTCCCTGTAAAATCCATTCATTACCCTGTTGCGTGTTTGGGAAGAAGGGCAGGTAAGGTATACTGCAAATATAATATCACACTTCATACCGTCCGCTTACACCTAGGATATTGTCTGTTAGATACACTGGGTTAGGGGCGAGTGCCACCCGCTGTACAGTATTTGGTTTGGTTAGGTCAGTCTAGTGAAGCTAGTTTGGTCTTTTTTTTTTTTTTATTTTTTTTTTTTTATTTTTTTTTTTTTGAGAAGGATTATTTTTATTATTAGTTAGCTAGATGGGTATAAACCTTAGACTAGGTAAGACTTGCAGTTTGGGTTATTTTTTTGTTTCTTTTCTTTGGCACCGCCCATAGCTTTGTGTGTTTGATTTGTGTTTGTTCTGTTGTTGAATTGTAAATAATTGTACTTCGTGTTTGTTGCCCCCACTTTTGTAAATACCCCCAGCAAAGTATACATTGTAAATAAAGCGCCCTCCCCGTTGTTAACACTTTTTGGTTTATGGCGTGGTTTGTCTGTGCCGGCCTCCCATTACACCACCTCCTTTTATGTTGCATTCCCCTTCCCTATACCCCTAGACACCTTGCGGACTGACAGACATCCTTAGGGAATTTTGGATTCATTTCTGATTGGACAAGAAATTAAGACAGTCTCTTATTGGCCAATATTTTATCCATTTTGAATGAGTGCTGAACACATCGCTTGGGATATAAATAAGACACGCTGAGGTTTGAGCATTAAGTAGACCTACAGTGCCACAAGCTAGCAAGTGCTTAGACTGAGAGAAAATTTTTCTGTCAGGAGGAAGCAGTGAGCTGTTAACCCATCAAGCCTTTGACACAAGAGGTGAAAGTTATTTCCCAACAGATACATAGAGGTGATTACTTTCTTATGCCTACAAATAGACAAATTATATAACCAATGCCAAATAACTAACAAATGCCTCTTCAAATGGTGTGTTTAACCAATGAAAGGTTTCTTTTATAAACTCCACTGTCACACAAAAAAAGCATTGTAGAATATTTTTTTTGCATTATGTATATGATCTTATCGGCCCTCTAGTCCACTGAAAATAGAGAAACTCTCAAGGTTTCTTTATGATTTTTATTAAGGTATGCTTAACATACTCCAACAAGTACAAGTGAGAGAATGTGCTTTATTACACAATGTACCTGAGTAATTATACATGTAAAAACATGGCCGCATTACACCGGTGCAGGTGTTCAGTCAAAGCATTTAGCCATTGGGTCCATGTAGTCAGTCACCATAGCGGTGTCCGGGGTAGGAGCGAGTACAGTGATGACAAAGTAGTCATTACTACCGTTAACCTGCAAGAGAAACAGTGATGAAAATACACACACTGCAGGATTTCACATGCATTCAGTATGGTTCCCAGGGGCTTCTGGGATTGTTTAGCGAGTGTTCTGACTGTTCAGCCCAAAGACTGGGGAAGCCCTCAATGATGCAGTGAAATTATTTAGAACTACAACGATATTTGATATGAACTTCAAATTTGTCACATGAAATACATTTCATGTGAACTATGTAAAGCTATGTAAACTTGAATTACAGATCAAAAGAAGTGCAAACCTGAATTTCAATTCTCAGTCTCTTTAAAGAAAGATTGAATTATTGGGAACTTGCAATGTTGCAGTGACTGTGGATGTTATTCACTGATACTTTTATTTATTGCCCAAATTTGTTAAGTCAATGCATTTCTGAACCAAATATTGCTGTGCATCACCTGCATACAGGGTGTACATAAAAACTTAAAAATGGCTGTCTTAATCTTAATCAAGCAGAAACATCGACTTACCAAGATCTTATAGTTCTTTCCCCCTGACAGTTGTTCCTCCCTGTACACCAATGGCATCAGGCTCATGTAATTTTTACGGGTATCTTGATTGACCTGAGACAACACCTTGAAGAACGGATACATCCATATTGGATCATATTAGTCACAGAATAGCACTAATGTACTATTAAGTAAAACACATAATCTAAGTCTTGGTAAAATATCCAGTTGTGTAGGTGAAAACAGTTTTACAACACAGTATATGAAGGGTCACTCTTAACATGATGAATGTCTAAAATGTGGCGTTTACCCATAATGAAATGATTAGGTCTACTTACCTTGTCGCAAATTTCTCTTATGGCAGGATCAGGTGTCTTGAGTTGACTCCACAGCATTGTTGCTCCTGACAGAAGATTTTCACTCACTATCCCAACACTTGTTGCAAACTGTAGCAGGTAATGCTGTAGGTCTCCTAAAAACTGCCTTTTATACATGAAAAAATAATGTGATCAGCACTAATTTATTCAAAATATAAAACACTGGCCAGTAGCAGACCATATTCATTTTTTTGTCCAATCAGAAATGTCCTTGTTATCAGGTGTGATCTGGAACTTGACAGAAAAATGTCACATACCCTTCTTGGGGTGAGTCATGGATGGCGCCTGGCCAATCGGCTTGAGCGCATTTGTAATAGTGTTGGCAGCATCACATATTATCTTCACAGTGCAGAAGAGTAATAGTAATAGTAACAACGGTTGCCTTGCTAATGTGTCTCCTTCTCCAATGTTATTAAGAAATGCAAAAACAGGGCACTATGTAAAATTGGTACCGAACTGAGGTCGAATCCACAATTAGTAAAGTTTTAAAAGTGAGGCTGGGGAATGTTGCTCAAATAAATTAATTTTGCAGAAAAACTGTAACGTTTGAAAGGATAATCACCCGGGAACGATAAAATGACTCATCGGTGTCCAATCACGACGTAAAGATCTGAGAATTATTTGAGCTTCATTGCCGACACGATCACTAAGAAAAGGGTACACCATGTCCAACGACTATCATCTATCGTAAAAACACGTGCAATCAGCCACCAAAACACTGTTACATACTATCACCAACCTCAAACGCTGGCGTATTATTTTAAAATTTATTCAGGAAAGGGCAATGAAAGGTATGTACTGTGAAAATACACAATATAAACCATCTACATGAGAAGAATCGACTTTATTCTTATATAATATATTTATAAGTATATATTTTTTCCACACACTCTGTGATATGACTGACAAAGTAGAGTACAGATCCCATCTAGACACTACCTTGTAAAAGGAAAAATAATGAGACTAGTATTTCAATGAAGTTAAGAAAATAAAACAACTGACATAATATGAGGTTGGAATGAGAACGCAATAAGAATGCAACAATGATAAACAGATAATATATTGATTTTACTTAAGTCATAAACAGGATATAAGGGCATGGATCTCTGCATGTAAACATTAGAAGTTTGATTTCCAAAATGGACTTGTTTTAAAGTGATCATTTTAAGAATTGTAATGATCAAACTTTTCTACATGACCCTTACTCCTGTGATTTTGACAGTTATATCCCACATCTCTGAGTCTTAGCTGGCTCTTCAGTGTTTTCTCTTAAATAGTTCTCTTATGAAAAATATATTAAGAACTAATTTCTTCAAAATGGACTCAATATTGACCGGTAGAAGTATCAGTACCATATTCATTTTCTGTCCAAATGGAAATGCAGGCTACTTGTTATCAGGTGATGTTAGTGTGCATAGTTTGTGTTAATCAGCTACCATATCCTTATTAGATTTCCTGAGAACTCGTGTAGTGGCACTTATTTGAAGATAGGCACACATTTTTCCAAAGAACACTTGTCTCGACCCAGATAGGACCCAAATGCAACAGGTATGGGAACAGAGTTTTATTGGGCAGAATCCAAAAACCATGGTCAAAAAAGGGTGAAAGTCAAAACCGGGAAGGCTTGGCAAAAGTACAAAATCACGGTCCAAAGGGAAGGTCAAAAAACAGGCAACAGGTAGGCTGTGAAAACATCCCACCCTGATTTCCTGAGAATGTGTGTGTAGCTGTACTTATCTGAAGATAGGTGCACCTTCTTCCAAGGAACACTGTATACTCTTTGAAAAACATTTCCAGTAACTATTTTTACTACTCTGCTTATTTTAAATAGATGCCACATACATAAAAGCCATAGATGTCACACAGCTATGTGCATTCATGAGCGTAAGAAGTAGAAACGGGTGCCTCAAAGCTCAATTATGAGCTCCATTATGATGTCAATTCAGAGGTTCGGCTGTGTCATCTTTCACCGAGATTCATCATTTTTCTTCAAAAATGGTTCCACAAAATTTAGTTTTTCCACACACCTAGTGTTAAGACTGAAAAAGTAGTGCATATTTCATCTAGACACTGATTTGTAAAAGTGAAAAAAATCAGACAAATATTTTAATGAAGTAGGAAATAAAACAATTTACATACTATGTGGAATGAATTAGAGTAATAATATAACAATAGTAAAAATGCAGGGTGGGATGTGTGAGAGTGGAGGTGTGGAGTGAGGCAGGTAGGTTTCCACTGGTTTGCTTCCATAAACTCCTGCTTTGCATCTCCTCTATCTCACTATGTCCTCAAACTCACATGATAACTTTTGAAAGCAGTTACCGATATCACACAGATTGCCAGTAATTTGGTTGTGGCTAAAATTGCTTGTTTATTACCTCAGCTATTCTAGCTCATCGTTTGCATTTTTGTAAGTCACTCTGGGTAATGTGATGGGAAAGATCTTCTGCAAAGTGCTGGAATGTAAATGTGAATGTAACCATGTTTAAAAATAAGCCAAGAGTTATTACCCAATGAATGAACCAACTGCTCAAGCCGTAGGATAAGTGATCATCTCAGTCCCAAAATAAAAACAATTGCATAAACAATAGAAAAGCAATATATTTGTAAAAAAAAAAAAACATACAATAAAAACTGTTGGCCAGTGTTCTCCTTTGTACAAGATTATCACCCTCTTTGCTGTAGCTTACAGGGTGAGTCTTCACTTTGCAGGAATAGAAGGCCGAGGCCCAAATGGCCTCATTAGTTTCATGAGAAACAAGCAAATTAATAAATAAAAATTAGCAATAGTCAATTGAAATCAAAGTTTACAAACAGATAAGTGCAATGTGAACATGCCTACAGTGAACACGTTTACATGGTCTACATCATAACTGGCCTGTTTGCAAGAGAGGCACAGCAGTAGTGAGACGCAGACAAATTTCCTGTTAATTTAATCAATATGAATCAATATAATACACAAACAAGGGAACTCCTAAGAAACATATTAGGCAATGATAGCTTACAATCACACACAGCAAAAAAACACAGAACAATACATACTGTTGGACTGCATGAATGTCCACTGAAGCAAACAGGAGAAACACAACAGGTGAAATACATCTGCTGACTTGGTTGATGAGGATGCACAGTAACCAGGGGTGGACCAATGGAAGACAAACACCTAGTATGAAATGAAAGGGGGAGAAAGATGAAAAAACAAACAGAAAGACGGAAAAGATGCACAAAAAATATACGCATATTATGCAAATATACCAAGGGCGTAACGATTTACAATAATGATAACACTGGGTGTGAAATGACAGATAAAACTATCATCATAATAGGTTTATCTAGTAAACCACAAAGGCTGGGGCCCAGAGCTAATAAATGTAAAGATAAATCACATTAACAAACTGCTTGGCAACAGCCACTTTTTCCATCATTGATCCACATGAATAAACACAACATAAACCTGTACAGGCGAAACGCTGCCTGCAATTCATGAAAGCAGGTGGATTACCCCAGCATTTAGGTGATCACTGACTGCTCCTTCTTCTAATCATGTTCACTGATGTTTTTATTTTAGCTTATCACCCATTACATATTCTTCTAATTGTTTTTAATGTTAATTATTGTAACACACATTACATATTCTAATGATTGTTGTTGTCACTGTTTAGGATTATCTTATGGAACCTAGCATATATTCTTACAATTGTAGTTGTCATTGTTTAATAGCTTAGCACATACATAACATATTTTCACTGATTTACTGAATGGCCTCATCCAGCCCTCTGCTTGTAGAATCCCACTCAGTGTCCAGTCTGACCTTCTGTCCAGCACTCAGGTCACTTTGCATGGGCCTTACACCTGTCCTTTTTACCTCACCTGTGAGTCTCATGGAGGCTTAACGGGCCAGTGTGTTTTCTTTTCAGTAAAGAGGCAATACTGCCCTCTAGTGGCCTGTAAACCTCAGTTCGAGCAGCAATCCTATTTTTCCCCCCTGCCAGTCTCCCTTAAGACTTCAGTTAATTGCGACTGCATTTTGTCAGGGTAGCTGAATCGGAAATCACATTACTGCTCATATTATTTCAGGCATTTTAAGCATGTAATAAAACAGCATGCAAATATTTGTGGAGTATGGAAAATGTATAGTTTAAAAAAAAAAGTAGCCCTAAATCTTGGTCTTGGCATTCAAGCACCACACCCCAAAAACACAGTGCAGTTATGCAATAACTGACTCTTCCATCTCATAATTACTATATGCTATGGATTTCGTGTTGTGCTCACAGCACACAGCTCTAGTTAATCCCGTACACTGATAACAGTAAGCTGGCTGATCAGGTCGGTGGGAGGAAGCAGTAAGTCCCATTCTGAGACACCACTCACGGCTTCCGTTCTCTTAGCACTGAGCTACATATAGGGAGCTAAATTAGATTCCTCCTTCCTTTAACCTGTTTCAACACTCAGCACAGCCCAGTGCCTCCCCTCTCCTAACCCTGAGAGTCTGCTTTAGTCTCTCTTTAGCCTTGTGTTAAACAGACATGTCTTTGTGGCGCTGTGATACACTAATGATCACACACAAAGCTTATACGGCTGTGGATTAACTCCAGCGTCAACCCAGCAAACATGCAACATGAGGGAGACATTTGGATCATGTCTGTATAACATCTATCAGTCCAGATCCACTTTTGTCCATCTGGTGGACGTACAATACGTGTTCAATATCTGAGCGTCTGGCTAAGGGCCCTATTGGACGTCTGTGGAAGGGCAAAATGGGTTCAATATTTGAACATCTGGCTAGGGACCCTCTTGGATGTCTGTGGACATGCAAGAAAAGCGAAATATCTGGACATCTAGCCAGGACCCCTTCTTGAGGTCTACAGACGTCCAAGACAGGTTCAATATCAGAATCAATCTGAAACGTGTCATTATAGTGCCATTGTGAAATGCAAGAAGTTTTTTGACAAATAGTCAGGTGAAATACCTGTTCAATAAATAAATAAAAAGTATCACATTGTTGTGAAAATGGCAATAATGAAATAATAATGGAAATTTTGCATGGGAAGTATCAGGTATTTTGGAAATTTTGCCAACTTTCAATAAAAATCTTATCTTATAATGGAGGGAATTTATTTTTTGGGGGAAATATACATAAGACAATAGGTGTTGTGGCATGTTTTGGTTAAAATATCCCCATTTAAATTCAGTTGAATTGCAACCCTGCACATTCAGTGTGCATTTCACTCCTCCATCATTTGTACAGGTAATTTCTAGCATCACATTTAAGAGGAATTCAGAAGAATTGCAACCCTCTGCATACACAGAGCACTCAGAGCAGAGCACTCTCCTATCACATCCCTCTGCATACACAGAGCACTCAGAGCAGAGCACTCTCCCATCACATCCCTCTGCATACACAGCGCACTCAGAGCAGAGCACTCTCCCATCACATCCCTCTGCATACACAGAGCACTCTTCCATCACATCCCTCTGCATACACAGAGCACTCAGAGCAGAGCACTCTCCCATCACATCCCTCTACATACACAGAGCACTCAGAGCAGAGCACTCTCCCATCACATCCCTCTGCATACACAGAGCACTCTTCCATCACATCCCTCTGCATACACAGAGCACTCAGAGCAGAGCACTCTCCCATCACATCCCTCTGCATACACAGAGCACTCAGAGCAGAGCACTCTCCCATCACATCCCTCTGCATACACAGAACACTCAGAGCAGAGCACTCTCCCATCACATCCCTCTGCATACACAGAGCACTCTTCCATCACACCCCTCTACATACACAGAACACTCAGAGCAGAGCACTCTCCCATCACATCCCTCTACATACACAGAACACTCAGAGCAGAGCACTCTCCCATCACATCCCTCTGCATACACAGAACACTCAGAGCAGAGCACTCTCCCATCACATGTTCAGATGATTCTTAGGGTCTGGCACACTAATGCATGCAGTGCTATTGAGCCGACAACAGGCCTACCATTTTACAGATTTATTTACTTTATTTTGGAGTGGGATCATAGCTCACCAGCACTTTGCCAGTTCATTTTTAGGAAAATAAGTGCACATTTAGCTTACGATCACATGTGGTCATACAGTCTTCCCATAATTGAGGGCCACTGTGTACTTGTTGTAAAAGTTGCATTTTTATTTCTTTTTAATATTATCAGGAACACAAATGTGGCAAGGTTATTCACCTACACCTTTTACACATTTGTAATTAAATAAAATCAAAGATACATCTTCATGCAAAATTATACAAAGCAGCCCTATACCTCGCTGTGATTTGTCAAATGCCTCTACCCCACTCATGTCTTCTACAGGGAAAATCAAATTCGGTCAGTGGCAGTGTCACCACACTGCGCGCACACTGTACCCAAACGATTGGCCAGCGAAACTGCGCGCTCCACTTGAAAGCAGGCACATCTTTGCAAGCACTGGCTGCACAGTCAGTCTCACGCTTTTACCGTGTGTTAGCTGTTCTGAACACAAGAAAAACGCTGCGATGCTTAATTATTAAAGGTACCTTTATTACAAACCTAGCTATAAATCTGACGTTATGTTAACGTGAGTATCCAAGTGTCTAACATTTGTGTTAACTCCTTCACACACATTTGTAAGGTTTATTGACGAGCTAACTTCGTTATTTGAGATTGAGTTGTGATTCTGCTGAATGTGCTAAGATGTATCTTAAGTCAGAAGTGTCGTAGGTAACTTCAAATTAAATAATTCTGATAATATTGACTATACTACCGTGGATAAAAAACGTTATCTCGCAATGTTAACAAACCTGCCTTTTATATTCTGTTAATATGTTTGCTTTAGCTAGATATCGAATGGCTTCAGCTGTAGTTAGATATAGATTTCGTGGTAACAAATAATTGATTTTCTAATAAACCTCTTTTGATAGTAATTATTACTAACCTTTGCACTGATTGATAAAGTTTTGATCGTGGCTGTTTCGCAATGTTTCACTCCGTTATTTGGCATTATATCCCTGTCGTCCCGTGTCGTTGGTGAGAGATCTATCTGCGCATGACACGAATTGCTACTGTGGTGGCTGCGATCCAGAAGATTGAGGACCAGTTATCTTTTCCTTTTTGCAACTTTTGTGTGTTTCTGATGGTAGGGTAGACATTATAACAATTTCTATGGCAGGTGTGCAATAATGTAACGTGGGC
>JAFBMS010003275.1:0-14475 GCA_019788955.1 Albula glossodonta | reverse complement strand
AGTGTTCATTTTCTGTATCAAACCTCTGAACTCCAGCACATCATGACTACTTGTCTTTGTGGTCTGCTGAACAACTGAAGAAAGCACTATATTGCCTCAAATCCTAGCTAGTTAATAGATCGACTTTTTGCCAATTATTTCTGAAAGGTACTGTTAGCATTTCCAATATAGCTCGCTTGCGGCGTTCATGGTCCCCTGCCAGATAGAACATTACCCTGGTTTAAAAAAAAAAAAAAAACCTTTTCCTAGTGCTGCAAGTTTACAACAGTGCGCTTGTAGTTAATCGCTTTTAAAGGTCAGCTGTTTTCCCCGAATATTTGACTCCTGCTGACCAGAATGTTTCAGGTTCAAATCCTGAGAACGAGTCCTTGTTTTCTTTTTATGTCAAGTTTGTTACCAGAGTTAGTTTGCTCACTGTGTGTTTAATGGAGCCTAGCCTATGAGCCATTTTTTCTGCATGGAGATCCACACCCCATTTTCTCTCCTTTTCAGTTTACTGTAAAGCATTCCAACACCCCAAGATAAAAAAAGAGATTCCATTTAAATCTATTATTGTAATATGTTATTATTTATGAATGAGTATTTGTATCGATATGATGGTTATTATTTATTGGTTGAGTACTGGCCCCTGGGTATGGCATTATACTCAGAGTGGGGCTCCATATACAACCATCCATTAATGGATAACTGCACTCACGGTTATGCAAGCTTGTCTTCAGGTACGAGAGGATGTGCAACGCTGTCAAGCATCTGCTCCGTGGACATCAGTCAATGCTCTCAGTCAAAGCTCTCAGGATCTCAGATGTGGATTTTATTCTAATGGATTGCTGTCACTGAGTGGCATATGGTCTGAATATTAAATAATTGAAATGCAGATGCACTGCCGTTAAACGTTCGCTCAAATTAATAATTAACAAGCCTCTTTAAACATGGTAAGTGGCTTCGGACGGTCTTCCAAAAACAGCGGCTCTATATGAGCTATTAGCTGTGGCTAATGAGTGCTTTTCCCCATCGACAAGTTTGTTGGCTGCAGAAGATGGTAGCGATTTAGTCCAGATACAGCAGAAAGCGGCAAAAGCATCCAAGCAGTGCCAGAATTGCTGTTACTAAGAGCTAATTGCATTCTGCAGGGCTCTGTGTTACTGAAATGTGTTCAGTAGAGATCTGTGCTAATCTGATATGTCCTGTAGGGCTCTGTGTTACTGAAATGTGCTCTATAGGGCTCTATGTCCTGTAGGGCTCTGTGTTACTGAAATGTGTTTTATAGGGCTCTATGTCCTGTAGGGCTCTGTGTTACTGAAATGTGTTTTATAGGGCTCTATGTCCTGTAGGGCTCTGTGTTACTGAAATGTATTTTATAGGGCTCTATGTCCTGTAGGGCTCTGTGTTACTGAAATGTGTTTTATAGGGCTCTATGTCCTGTAGGGCTCTGTGTTACTGAAATGTGTTCTATAGGGCTCTATGTCCTGTAGGGCTCTGTGTTACTGAAATGTGTTCTATAGGGCTCTATGTCCTGTAGGGCTCTGTATTACTGAAATGTGTTCTATAGGGCTCTATGTCCTGTAGGGCTCTGTGTTACTGAAATGTGTTCTATAGGGCTCTATGTCCTGTAGGGCTCTGTGTTACTGAAATGTGTTCTATAGGGCTCTATGTCCTGTAGGGCTCTGTGTTACTGAAATGTGTTTTATAGGGCTCTATGTCCTGTAGGGCTCTGTGTTACTGAAATGTGTTTTATAGGGCTCTATGTCCTGTAGGGCTCTGTGTTACTGAAATGTGGTCTGTATGGCTCTCTGTTACTTTCATATGTTGTGTAGGGCCCTGTGTTACTAAAATACGTTCTGCAGTGCTCTGTGTTAACCTCATGCATTCTGCAGGGATCTTTGTTATTCCAAGATGTTCTACGGGCATGTGTATTTCAATAATACATCCTACAGGGATCTGTGCTTTTGTAATATGTCCAGCAGGGCTTTATGTTACTTGAATGTGTCCTGCAGACATGTGTCCCTCTGTGTTACTTTGTTCTGTGGGGATGAAATTTTAACACAGTGCAGCTATAGGAATCTCTCCACTCTCATTCAGCCAAAAATGTAGCAGTTGAAGAAATGTTGGTTTGGAGTGGGTGTTAGGGTGTCAAATTTTAGTTTTAATGTAGTGTTGTTTTAGTGTATTGTCCAGGTGATGGAATGTTTTCTGTATCTTTGTGTTTTTCAGCACCTCTCCAGCCGACACAGTGTCCAACAGAGCATGTCCCAGGTAGGCTCTCTTTTGGTTATTAATTATGAGAAGAAATAATATCTGTGTATGGTAGTACAAAAACCAAAAACCATCACATGTACCAACTCAAGCACATACATACATACATACATACTGTACAAGCAGTGGCAGTTGTTGGGTTTTGACTGACATTCCTTATGGTGGTGTTTCCAGGGTGATGGCGGAAAGCAGCGTCATGGTGACGCATGCCGCGTCTTGGTGCCGCACCACCTATTTGTCAGCCTGAAAAGCTTCACCTACAACACCATTGGCGAGGACACCGATGTCCTACTCTGTCTGTATGACAGCAGGGAGGCCAAGCCCATCAGGTGAGTAGTCTTATGGGAAATGTAGTTCAGAAGCCATGCACTCACTGATATGTGTGTTCAGTCTGTGCTGTGAGTCATTGTTGAAGCAGCCAAATGATATGTCCTAATCGATTACTTTACTTACCTACAGCAAATTATGCATAATATTAACATTTAATCTAATGAAGAACCAATGAAAACCTAAATCATGAAAAAATTCAGAGAAAATTGAATTTGTGAACTTGACTTGACAAACATTGTTCTCTGAGAGGGTCAGGTGACCCTGGTCTGTGGAGTGATGGTGGCAGGGGTCAGGTTAGGGCCAGGGATGTGTTTCTACGACAGGAAATAAGACCTTAGTCAAAAATGACTGAAATATGTGTTTTTATCGATTTCGTCACACAGATGCGTTAATAGATGTTCAAGGCTCACAGCAACAAACCATTTTAGAAGGAAGGGGGGATTTACCTTGTAGTCATGACAACGAGAGTAGCGCATCCCCTAGTGATGAGTACATGCAGCTGCAGCGACTAATGAGACATGACGTTCATGTGCGAAACCCCCTTTTTGACAACCGTAAAAGTGTCTCCCACACGTATGCACACAGACACGTGCTCCACTCACACGAAAGCTCATGCACAACCGCCACACACTTGCGTACCTACACAACTTGGACTCTCCGGGCGAGTTTCGTCGCCGGGGGGGTAGGGGGGGGGGTTTACAGCGATGCCTCGGAGCGTGATTCACCCTCATTTCTGCACCCTCTGAACATGAGTCACAGTCTTTTCCACGGGCCTCAGGACCGTGTCCTTCCAGTGGCTTCTGCAGTGTGTAAAATATCAAAGCCACATTTTCCCTGCTCTCTAAAAAAAGGAGTTTTGACAGCAGTGATACAGAGAGAATATAGAGAGACCGCCACAGCTTCTCTCTCTCTCTCCTTCATTTCCAACCCACTCCTTTCTCCCGCATGCTCCAGTCCTGCTCCCCCCACCACGACCCAACCCCCTCCACCCCCGACCCGAATCGCCCAGCCCCTTCCCGCGGTGGGCTGAAACGCTGCCTCGTGCTGCTGGTTCACTTTGCTTTTCACACCCCCTCACGCTGGGTTAATTTGAGTTTCCATAGTAACACCAAACCTGCGGAGGGGCCCAGACGGTCTCGGCTAGGCTCGCCCACTCTGTCTCGCTTTGACTGCGCGGAGTGACTGCGCAGAGCATCTGCTGCGGCCCCATGCAGGGATGGGGTATGCCCTGGCTGCGCAGAGCGGCTGCGTCCGCGCTCTTTGCAGAGGGGGTGTACAGCAGATGCCTTGGTTCGCACTGGGAAGCTGTAACTCCGCACTCCGCATTGGCAATGTGGCAGTGGGAGGGAGCTGTTCTTCAGCACCACTTCCACACTGCGAGCAGATTGTCTCTCCCCACAGCAGTGCCCTCAGATTAGCTTCAGATCCTCATAACTCAGCGGCTCAGTTCAGAATGAATCCCAACAAACTGACCCCAGATCAACTTCAGCACTTCATAACACACCTTCTCAGTTCAGAAGGGACCCAACAAACTGGTCCCTGATGCGATTCTACTCTTGACAGCACAGCAGGTCAGTTCAGAATGGCATCCAAAACACTGACCCCAGGTTAGTTTCAGCCTCTCATAACACAGTGGGTCAGTTCAGAATGGGGCCTGAAGCACTCACCCCAGATCAGAATCTGCACTGCAAATGGAGATGGGGGCCAATTTTTACCAAACAGCACTAGCAAAGAGAACATTGTTGGTTCAAACCCTGTGTGGCCCACAGGTCCTTTATTAATTAACATTGATAGCTTCAATTAATATGCAGCTGTGATGCATATTAATGTGTGATATAATGCAAAAAATGTAATGTGTTTTCATACAGTGAGAAGTTTCTCGTGAAGCTGAACAAAAACGGTGCCCCAAAGAACCCAGAGCGGGTTGATCGACTCTGTGCTCTCTTCACGGTAAGTCCCAACTGAGCATGCCCAGTTTTCTCTCCTCACAGTAGATCCCGGCTGAGCATGCCCAGTTTTCTCTCCTCACAGTAGATCCCAGCTGAGCATGCTCAGTTTGCTCACTTCATGATAAACCCCCCATGAGCATGCTCAGAAGGCCATGCAGAATGTCCATGTAAATGAAACGTGGCTAATACATTTCGACAGTTACAGTGTTAGTGCATAGACAGCTGGCCTAGGTAATGAAGGTCATGATAAACGTACATTGCATTTACGCATTTCAGCTGTCTGGTGAAGATGAAGTGTCGATGATGCTACCGTTATGCCCCGAGCACCGCAGTTATGATGATATTGTAATATGAGTTTTGTTCCCCTAGGATTTGAGCAATAAGGACTTGCGGAGGGATCTCTACATTGTGGCTCATGTGGTCAGGACAGGTACGAGGATTCTGTCTCTCTGGTGGGAACAGCACCAGCAATCAGACTGTTATCTCACATTTAGAGAAATAATAAGAACGTAATGAGAACAAGATGATGTGTACACATGGGAGAGGCCATGACAGATATATAGTATGTGCGTGTGTGTGTCTGTCCATAGGTGTCATTTACGCTGGGGACGGTGGGGACATGTCCCCACCACTTTCTGAAAACCTTTAGTTAGTCAAACCCGTCGTTGTCCCCAGCACTTTTCAAAACAAACTGACACTTGTTTGTCTGTGTGTGTGTGCGCGCGCGTGTGTGTGTGTTTTCCTGCAGGCCGGATGCTGCTGAATGACTCTAAGAAGGGGCCGGCTCATGTGCAGTACAGAAGGCCCTACGGATGCGCGGTCCTGGCCCTGAGCGATGCCCTGCAGACCATCTCTGAGCTCAAAGAGGAGAAGGACTTTGTGCTGAAAGTTTACACGTAAGAGCAGCCGCAGAGCCCAGTGTTTACACTACCCAGAGCTCTTCAGTGCATCAGTAAACACAGACTTTAATTACAGCATGATTGTCTAATGTTGATCGGTCTTAATCAAACAGGATCTCATGTCTGTAATTAAGCACTTAATCTGAACTCAACATCGTCGGTTTGTTTTGACAATCAACCTTATAATAAGACACCTGTACATATTCTTCTTTAAGGTATTGACAGTGACAAATCAAAGTGTATGAATGGGAGCTGGGAATCTCCATGCTTTACAGAACTGTGGTTCTAGTGATTTCCTTAGAGCTATAATGGACAGAGCATGCCCAGTTACATTGTGGTCCAGATGAACCAGTTCACCAGATCCTTACATCCAGTCTAAATCTTTGCGTACATTGTAACATTCTGAAACAATGTACGCAAGCCTATACATTTCTGCTTTCTTCTGTTTAATCATCTGCAGGCAAGAGATTGCTCACTGTGATTTTTTTTTGTTCATTTTTGTAAAATTAAACACATTTTAGAGTCTATTTTAAATGTAAACAGCGCTTTTGAGATTCATCGCCGGCGTAACGTCTGAAGTATGCGTCGCGCTCCAGTGGAGGATTAATGGTTGCGGGGGCTGAAGCGAACGGTAGTGTTCCGTGGCCAGAAACACGGAAGCTGTGAGATTATCTGGAGGATAATTATTAATTACTGTTATTGAAATGCTTAATTCTTGCCGTCTCCGCATGGTGCTGATACAGTGTGATCTGGGAACGCCGCGTGGGTGGAGAGGTTAATGGGACGGGCTTAGGACCAGGTTTTAGGTTGCACGTTCGGGAACGCAGGTTACCATGACCTCAATTCCTTTATCGGATATCAAGCTTCATAGATGAATATTATGCAGATTAGATGCAAATGAGATGTGCGAGAGAAAATAATGATCGGAGTGTTAGAGTTTTGACCTGGATGAGCGGAAGACAAGAGCTATTGACAGATGGATGCGGTTAAAGATCAATTTTGAAAAGCGGGAAGGAGTTGAGCTTTCTGGTCACCAGCGTGCGGGACAGACCGCGATTGTGCAGCACAGTCCGGTCCCCATGGAGTCCTCCACAGATGGACTAAACCGGGCCTGGGAATAAAACACAATGCCTGGTACCTAATCAAACGCGCTTAGTCCCTTCAAGGGTACATGCAATTCAACCAAAACAGACTTCACAAGACAGCATAAGTTTCTTTGAGTGTTTTCCATTTAATTGAACACAAGTAAACATATCCGTTTGAATGTGCTCCTGGCATTCTAAAATAGAATGGCGTGCATCCTTAAAAAGACTGCTTCGATTGAATTGCATATGGCCTTAAAGAGGCTAGTTAACTTGATTGGATTCCAGCCAGGCTCTATCCTGAATAAAGTTCCTTTAAAAGGCAGTGAGAGGTGGGGCCACTTTCCTTAAAGACCATCCTTGAAATGAGCCATAGAATGAGTTGTTAAAGGCGCTCATGTAAATTCTTTGTGGAATTGGTTCTGAAGCATAACACAGATAGAATCTGTGTTTCTGTTCAGCCTCTGTCTAAGACTGTTTCCTCATGGAGGGAGAGTATGAATATCTTGGATTGAAGTTGCCCTACCGGTTGGTTTTAGTCACCTGCAGTTGGTTATATGTTCGGTAGAAGGCCGTTTTTACAGGATAATTTGGTAGCCTTTACAGAGCAAGAGCCGAAGCGTAATTTTCCTGATTGCTTGATTGCTCCCCTGATACGACGTCGTATGCAGACTGTGCTGTTTCTCTCATCCAGACAAGCATGGGGGATAAGACAGTTCTTCTCATATACTGTGTTTATTTTAAATTTAATAATACGACAGTGGAAGATGTTATAATATTTATACAGTATTAAAATATGTAAACAGTATAGATCATGGTCCACCTGATATGCTGATTTCTTTGATGGTGACATTTTGTAAAATGTTATAAAAGCTCTGCTGTCAGTGCTCGGGTGATGACTCATCTCTCAATATTTCTTCATAAATATTGAATAATCCTCAGTTAGCGTTCCAGTGATCTTCACTATGTTTATATCAGAACCCAGATTCTGTGTAGTATTGTAGCAGTTAACTGTGCCAGTAATATTCCACCGATGGTTCTATCATTATACCAGTCTCCAGACTTCATGTGACAGTCTGATGCCATTATAATTCTTATGGTACTTTTTGTCCTTTTTTCCAGTTGTAACAATGAAAACGAATGGTACCAGATTCACGAAAACATCATCCGCAAGTCCAGCACAAAGTACACAGCCCCGAGCACCAGCTACGGTAATCTCCTCCTCATTATTCCGTGTTTTTCTCGTCACTTGTTATTTCAGTTGCAGATTTTGCATACTTAAAAATTTGGCAGAAGCTGTCATTCAGTTTGGAGCCGAGACACCCGGGTTTCCCTCAGGCACTCATTAGACACAGGAAATGCATTTCACGTACATGACTCAGGTGTGAAACTATTGTGCTACTTTCTGTTAGTTAGCTTGTACTGTACTTAGATGTTCATACAGTGCACAGTCCTCCAGCACTCCAGCAGAACGTCTATGGTACCCATAAGTAACTACACTGCCATGTTAATAGACAATGTGGAAAAAAACAGCTAGATGTGCCACCTGGGGTAATAAATAACAGGAGCCTGGTTTTGCCTCTGTCTTGATTCTTTCTTGTTTGCTTTTGCCCTGGGCATTGTATCTCCTCGTTGGAATTATTTTGGAAGCATCACGGAGCGGATGCTATTAAGTTCCAATTTGTGGTAGGAACTACAGGATTTTGTAATGAAGATTGTTCAGTAATAATGTGCAAATGATAAAACCAATGCATTTTGTGCACTCTCCCTTGTGTTTAGCGGGTAATGAGTATGCCACATCTTCAAAACAGTGTATCTGTTCCTTTCTCCTTGTCCGTAGAAGCAATTTAATTCATCTGCTGAGTTGCGTTGGTACAGTTCGTCGAGGTTATTACTGTGTAGCACTAGGGATCGGGGGAAGATGGGGCTTTCATTTAGGGCCTTTGCAAAATGCAAGTTAAAAAATGTGATGGTCAATGGATTATCTTTAGCATTTAATGTGTAAATTATGGAAGGCCTCTGGGAATTTCAAGGCAGTCTGAAACTGCAGTTTATCATCAAAAAATCACCTGGCTACTCTGGGCATGGCAGACATAATGTAATGGCGGTCCTGCTCGTTCTGGCACGGTCCTAGCGCTGTGTAGGACAGTCGCGTGTGGTGTTTTTTAGCTCTTAGCGGTCCCGTCCAGACCTGCAGTCTCCTGTTCGGCCCCTGTGTGGTCATGTACAGTCCTAAACAGGACCGTGGCAGCCCTTTGTGGCTCAGTTCTGGAATCTGGCAGGCGTTTCCATGGTAATGTCACTGTCATGAAAGACCTACAGAGTTGCTTTGTTACTTATCTCTGCATGCACCCCCGCGGGCTGACCATTAAAACTCTGCTGGCTACAGCAGCGAAGTACTACAGCAGTTTAGGGCAGTGACGTAGCTCTACACTAAAGCAGTTTAGGGCAGTGACGTAGCTCTACACTAAAGCAGTTTAGGGCAGTGATGTAGCTCTACACTAAAGTAGTTTAGGGCAGTGACGTAGCTCTACACTAGAGCAGTTTAGGGCAGTGATATAGCTCTACACTAGAGCAGTTTAGGGCAGTGATATAGCTCTACACTAGAGCAGTTTAGGGCAGTGATATAGCTCTACACTAGAGCAGTTTAGGGCAGTGATATAGCTCTACACTAGAGCAGTTTAGGGCAGTGACGTAGTTCTGCACTAAAGCAATTTATGGCAGTGTCATAGCTCTACACTAGAGCAGTGTGTGGCAGTGGCATAGCTCTATGCTAGAGCAGTCTGTGGCAGTGATATAGCTCTACACTAGAGCAGTGTACGGCAGTAGCTCTGTAGTCACATATGGATTGTGGAACATGTACCCTTCTGGCCCCTGTACTCGACCCTTCCTTAAAAATTACTGTTTTTTGCTTCTTGTATGTCACTGCTTCTGCCCTGCCTACATTTTATTTGACTTTTTCTCTGTGTTGTTTGTACCCCTTTGTCTCTCTTTTTTTCCCTCTTTTGCTGCTATCTCCAAATCCCCTCCCCTGTCCCCTTCAGGGCTGATCGTGTCTCTGCAGCTGTTGCGTGGGGAGATGGAGCAGATTCGGAGGGAGATGCCAGCCATCTTTAACCGTGGTGTGGCCATCACCCGCAAGCTGGGCTTTCCGGATGTCATCATGCCAGGTCAGTGTGCTCAGCACAGCTGGGCCAGCAGCCTCATACAGCCAATCAGCAGCCATGTACAACCTAACAAATCATCAGACATGTACAACCTAACCAATCATTAGACATGTGCAACCTGACCAATCAGCAGCCATGTACAACCTAACCAATCATCAGACATGTGCAACCTAACCAGTCAGCAGACATGTGCAACCTGACTAATCAGCAAACATGTGCAACCTGACCAATCAGAGTGGGTTTGCAGCTAGAATAATCAATGGTTAAGCAGCACAGTCAAGATTCCATTCTGGAAATTGCACTTAGCTCCTCTGTTGACTTCTGTTGGTCTGTCTGTCTGTCTGTCTGTCTGTCTGTCCATCCCAGGTGATACCAGGAATGACCTTTATTTAACCCTGGAGCGAGGGGAGTTCGAGAGAGGGGGGAAAAGTGTACAGAAGAACATAGAGGTCACTGTGTACGTGCTCTATGCCGACGGAGAGACACTCAAAGTAAGTCCTTCCGACTAATTTCCAATAAAGAATGTGCACGTCCTCAACCCCCATTCAAACACCTCGGCTTGTGTTTGGATGATAGGGGAACAAAGTGGCCAAGCTCCTTGTGTTTGTTTTGGCCATGTGTTTTAATGGTCTCTCAGAGACATCAGAGGTTTTTTAGTTGTGGGATCAATGGCACTGCATGTCAGTACAGATAATAAGAATCTAGATAATAACAACGATCTTTTGTTATTTAGCAAATTTTTTTTGTATTAATCACAAAATGCAAATGTAGCAAAAACATTTAACAAATACGTATTGCTTGATTGAATAGATCGCTGAGGATCTCATTTTTGTTCTTGTTCTTGTACTCATTCTGGTTCTTGTTCTCCTGACTGTATGTGTGTGTGTGTGTGTATGTTTTTTTCCTCCCAGGACTGCATCAGTCTGGGCAGTGGGGAGCCGTGTGTGAGTGACCATCGCTCCTTCGTGCTGTATCACAACAACAGCCCCCGCTGGAGCGAGATGCTCAAACTGCCCGTCCCCATCGAGAGATTTCGCGGCTCTCACCTGCGCTTTGAGTTCCGCCACTGCTCCAGTGAGTACCGCCTGTCCTCATTAAACACAATATACTGTGTGTGTGTGTGAGTGCGTATGAGTGTCCACTGCTTGTGCGCGCCTGCGAATATGTGCATTATTAAGGTAAGTAGGCCTCTTCGGAGCCCTGTTTGTTGCCCCGTGTTGCTTTGGAAACTCACATATCAAAGTGCTGATTGTCAGACCTCTTTTATACCAGACTCTGTACTGCTAATTGGAATTCCACTTAATATGAACCACCTGTGTAGCTGTCTTTGTAATTGTGATTTACTTACTTCAAAGTTAAACTGCATCTTTCTTGTGACGGTTCAATGATTTTGTTATACCCCCTGTATGTGTGCTTGTCTGTGTTTATGTATGTGTGTGTGTCTGTATGTATTACTGAGCCTGATCTTCTCCTTCACAGCCAAAGATAAAGGGGAGAAGAAGCTTTTTGGATTTTCCTTCACCCCACTGATGCGGGAGGATGGGACCACACTGTTGGACCAAAGTCACGAGCTCTATGTCTACAAGGTCAGAACTAATAGTTTTCTTAGAGGTTTTAAATGTAGTTCCTCAAGGGTCAGTTCTTGGTTCAGTCTATTCACAGTCCATATAAATAACTGACTTTTTGCAGAGAATTAAAATTGAAAAATGCATTGACTGTGTTGACCTTGTAAGTACCTAGATTTGTGGTTTGTGTATCTGCTCTTAAAGACCATCCTCAGAATAAACCTCAGAACATTATATTGACAATGTTGTAAAGAAGGTGAGGGTAAAACTTTTCTGAGGCCAGATAAACTTTACATTACATTGTCGTAGACACTCTTGTGGAAAAAAGGTATAAAGGATAAATAAAAGAAATTAATAAATATACACACTTGTGGACACTGTCACTTTTATGTGTAGGCATACATATAATTTTTCTTTCAAGCGGTAATGTGACTCTATACTGTGATTTCTCTGCTGTCAGTGTGATGAGAACACCACGTTCAGTAACCATGCCCTGTACCTGGGCCTGCCGTGCTGTAAGGATGACATCAGCGGCTGCTCCAACATCCCTGCCAGCCTCACCTTCCAGCGCAGCCCCAAGGAGACGCTGTGGATCTCCACCCAGCTGTCCTCCACCAAGCTGACGCAGAACGGTAACGGCAGCTGGCAGCTTCTCAAACAGTCCCGCGAACTCACAGTGGGCCACAGGCTCACAGCAAGCCCCACACTTACAGTGTACCACGTAAAAGACAGACAACACGCCTCAAACGTCTTGTAAGCTGCTAGCTCTCCACATGTCCGAAATGTCAAAGGTCATGATTGTCCCTCATAACAAATCATCAACCCTCCACAAATGACAGACCCACCTTAATCAGGAGGACAGCTGTGTGTCTTACTTTTGTACGTGTGTGTGTGCGTGTGTGTATCTGTGTGTACCTATGTGTGTGTGTGTGCACATGTACGCATGGCTCCCAGTGGATCTGCTGGCCCTGCTGAAGTGGAAAGCCCACCCTGACAGAGTGACTGACATCCTGGGCAGACTGCGACACATCGGCGGGGAGGAGATCGTCAAGGTACTGAGCATCGCCATGGTAACAGCACTGTCACGTCACCGTCTCGGTTATCAGAGGAGAGAACGCTCTCAGTCACGGCGTGGCATGAAACGTAACATTTTGTACAAGATCTTTGAAGCGCAGTAGCTGCATTTTCCACTTGCCAAACAGGCATGCTGCTGGCCCATTTGCAGTGTTGCTCGAAAATCCCTCTAATAAAACACCACCGTGGTATTGACATCATCAGCGTTACCTGGCTTCTGCTTGTCGATCCTGCCACAATTAAAACATGTCCAGAATTAGCAAATGAGCTACCAGTAAACCTGCCCTATACCTTGACCACAACTATACCCCTCAACCCAACTGGATGGATAAGGACCAAAGAGGATCGAAAGGGCCAAAAATGTAGGGTTGAGGCACCAAGAGGGTTGAGAACGAAGCACTTCCGGTAGCTATGGAAAAATAAAAAGCGGCCGGCATACGCTAGCTCAGCTGGCATTAATGACTGAAGTGTCAATGGAAATGCTGCTGTCGTCCTACTCATGCAGAATCGTAATGATGTTTGGAAAACCACATCAACAGCTTCAAAGGAGGCGTTTGATGGGAGCGGTTTGATTGATAGCTTGAATAAATTGACCTGATTTATGGGCTTAGTAGGGGAGGTTTGATGGACAAGTTTGATTGGCAGATGTGATGCAGATTGAAATAGCGCTTCATTCGGGATCACCAAGAGGGGAAGATGGAAACATTATAAAAGTATGCACAAGTCATTTTAACATGACCCGGTGTTGTAGTTTAAATTTAATTAAATTTGGTGTAAGTTTCATGTTCTGACCATGTTTCATATCGGTCTTTGGTAGTAGGTGAGAGCTAATTTCTTGTTACGATTGTGTCTCTTGCTAGTTGTCTGTTGTTAAAGAGTTCAAATTTCATGTTGTGACCGTGTAGGTAGTATTTTGTTGCAGAACTATGCAAATATTTGGTCTGACTCTATTGCTAGTTTGTCATTTTCTTTGGTTTGTTGCAAGACTGTGTGAATGTTTGTTCTGACGCTGTTGCTGGTTTTGTAGTTTCTGCAGGATATTCTGGACACGCTGTTCACCATTCTGGATGACAACACCGACAAATACGGTCCATTGGTTTTTCAGTCTTTGGTAAGAACATACAGAGTTCAAACTACAGAAACAAATATAAAGAAGTCATTTAATAGACATTGTATACTGCTACTGCATGTGTGTGTGCTTTCGTGTGTCCGTTTTTATGTGTATGTGTCCTTGAAGAGAATTTCTTCTTTTGTAATGCTAGTGCGGTCAGTGCAGGTCTTAGCTAGCACTGTAAAGTGTTCAGCCCTGTGGACTATGTACATCCACACAGAGTCAGTCAGTTTGTAATCTCCATATATAGTCTGATATCATAGAAGAAGGGAAGGAACAGAAGCACAAAGACAGAAGTTTAGCATTCAAATGACCCAACATGGCTGTTGATTATGTACAAAGACAACAAATCATGCACATCAGAAAAATAAGAAATGATTCTGAGGAAAACATGACAGCGATAGAGTGACTCAGCTAAAGGAGAGACAATGGGTCTCCCTCAGGTAGAGGGTAAGATGGCTCTCAACCAGAATCTGCGACAACGGCAAGATCTCAAACATGCTACCGGAGAAAGTCTATTCTCCTCGGGTTGAGGTGCAGTCCTCTATTGACTGGCCTGGAGTGGCAGCTGTGTTTTTCATCGGGCGCGGGCGAGGGGGGGGGTAGTGAGGAAGTTTCCGTAGCGTTTCTCCCCTGAAGCAGGGTTTTCCCTGCCAACCCTCTCTGGGGTCCGGATCAGCTGGCAGAGAGGTAGAGTTGAGGGTTGGCAGCTTAGCATGACATAGGCTGCATAGGCAGTATGTAACAGTTGGTACATCTCCAGTGTGGAGAGAAGGGAGGGCTTGTCATCAGGCGAGGCAGGGAGTCTATTAACTCCTTATAAAGTGACGGTTCTTACTTCCTCATACAGTCTTGCAGTCTTTATCTCCTTACTGGTCAAGACATCTGTACCTCCTTATCGAGTCAGTCATCAATATTGAAGTACAGAAGTCCTTTATTGTTGATAGCCATTTTGGTTTCAAATTTGAATCCATGAATTATTTACCTCTAAAATGTTAATGCAGGGTTGTTTCCTCATTCTCTGTCTGACTGTAACAGGTGTTCA
>JAFBMS010003274.1:0-14475 GCA_019788955.1 Albula glossodonta | reverse complement strand
TATTTCTAAATTCAGAATGTGATTATGATTACTTGAAAGACCAGACATTTTCTGTTAGGGAAGTTTATCAGACATGTGCAAAAAGGCACACGGTCACTGCAACATCACTGTATTTCAGAACATGAAGCCTGATGAACACCATCCCTGTTGAAAAAACCAATATCAGTCAAAATTCAGCAGCAGCTCTCTGGTGTTGGTAGTAGTTAATGTCAGTTGCATAAATTAACAAGGAATCCAGCAGTCTTGTCTCTCATCTTTTAATTAGTGCCTACCCAGGTAAGCGTTTGTGTGTGGATCTCTGTTACCTTTTTCTGGTCTGCCGCCCCCCCCCCCCACAACACACCACCTACTGCCATGACTAGGGCTACAGTTGACAGTCTCGATCGATCAAAAACTTAAAAGCTGATCCTGCAAATTCACGTCAGTCAGGCTGACAGAAAGCTCTTTCCCCTCAATTAAATAGAAGGGGCTTTTTTAGACTTAGTCAGTTCACACATGCAGGAGAAGCGGAAGGAAAGTGTCCTCCAATGATGAGATGCACTGAAGCAGAATAACAAAAGTGAAGGGAACTAAAGACAAATTGGGCAGGCCTGTTTTGGTTTCCCTGGGTTTACTCAGGTCTTCTCTTGATAAATCAAAATGACATGATGAATGATGAAGTGAAACCAAACCAACCTGATGAAAACAGTGGAACACAGTCCACAGACTCTGGAAACAAGATTTGAAAATGTTCTTGTCGTATATCTATTGCTCTCGAAGCCCTGTAGGTTTTCAGACTGAGAACCTGCTGTTTGAAGTTATACTACTACAAAAGACTGTTGTCTTCTCACACCTAACATAAGAAAGTGTGGGTGAAAAATTAAAACTGACATCTCCTTACAGCATTGCACTGAACTACAAAAATCCCTAATTTTTTCCCTCATGTATTCCTTCATGTCAAGTTAATGTTTCATATAAAGCCTGACAACAGAGGCTCGACATTGAAATTATGAGGGGCAGTTGACACTGTATATTTCTATAATTCCTTTGAGTGGTGTGCTGGGAAAACCAATGCGTGACCAAGCTGAGTCGGTTTTAGCTGTCGTCACGTTCATTCTGCAGGTACAGCATTCCATCGATTCTACCGTCGTGACCTTTGGTGTGAATGTTTGGAAGTGAAAGACAAGGTCACTTAGTTGAAAGGCTCCAAGCACATGTCATCCCACATGCCACTCTCGTGTCAGACCAAGGGAACTCAAACGTTATACATAAAAGACAACATAGTGTTCACAGCACCTTTCTTCCCTACTGTGGCCCACATAAAAGAAGAAGGAGTATGTCCGATTTATCCCTGAAATAGCTTAACAGAACCCAACCCTTTCATGGTGACGTGATGTTGAGAGGAGGCTTAATGTACTCGGACAGCAGTATAGACCACAGAACAATGAAAGGCCTTTTGAAGCAATTTATAAGTAGGGTGGGCTGTAACCCTTCTCAAAATCATTGCTTAAGTTAAAGTTTGGAAGATTAATTTTTAAATAATTTAATCATTTTGATCCAAACAAAATGATTCTTGCATATATTATGTCTATTTTTATATATAATATTATATGATATGATATTATATGATATATATGGCATATACTATGTTATTTTACGGAGTAAATGAGGAGGCTATGCTTTTCTTAACTGCTGTGAACTTCTACATTGTCATGCTCAACTTTTGTTTCATGAATATTTCTTAAGGTAAAATCAACCATAGATTTTACCCATTCCGTGTTATAGTCAGCGAGTAAAGAACCTGTTTTATAGGCCACCAGACAGCAGGCAACACACATGAGTTTGGAAGCTTTAGGTTTAAAGCGCTGCACTATTCACCCTGCTGTGCTGCTGCCCAAGGCCTCTTTTCTGTATGCTTTCCTCAGACTTGGGATCAGACTGATAGTGTTTCACTCTCAGCATCTGCAGACAATCCACCAGTTTATAATGGTGCCATCAGAGTTTTGACTCAAAACCCCGGCCTAGCAAAAGTCATAGCTAAAGGCAGTATAGGCTGTATCTGGTTTTCCTGTTTTAATTTCCTTACGGTTTTATTGGGTGGAGGAGGGTACTAAATTTAACAACCCAAAACATGTTTTAACTGGAATGAATCTGGATATGAATGTAATGTATCTCAGCTAACAGATCATTTTATACATTTTGCCCACATAATCATTACATATTCTGGAGTAAGGCCGGTTATTAAATCACACATACCTTGACTTTCATGGAAATAGACTGCATTTGTACATTACAGCTCTTTGTATGAGTTTACATGTTGGCTGATTTATTCTTATGAAAATCAATTAGGCTGAAGAATAACATTTTTCACTTAGTCTAGGGGCAGTGTTTCCTTACTAATAAATCTAGAAATGGAAACTGCAGCTTAATGGATTTTGCATAAATTGACCTAGGTAGTAATTAAAGAATCCCTATTACTTTCAGACAATGAAACACTTACTAGACCTTGCATGAACAAGAACCAAACAAAGAACAAACAGGATGCATACTTTCATTTTTATTGAGGACTCAGTGTGAGTGTGTGTGTGTGTGTGTGTGGGGTGTGTGGGTGGTGTGTGTGTGTGTGTGTGTGTGTGTGTGGTGTGTGTGTGTGTGTGTGTGTGTGTGTGCATGTAAAATAAACAAGAGTGAAATACAATTATTGTATATTAAATAGATATCTATGCCCTGAAGATGATGAGCATGAATACAGCCATCTCCATGACACGCAGTAGCTCACAGTCATAGGGGTCCCATCACTTCTGAGAACATGTGCTTAGATATTTGCTTGTCGACATTTTATAGATACTACAGGCCACACGACCCAGGTTTTTTTTTTTTTTTGTAAAGAGAGAGGACAATTCAGTTAACTGATTATATTAACCTGGCCTGATATTGTTGGTCTGTACAGTGCATCAATGTTGTAACCGTTTCCAGGTGCTGGTTTAAAAAATAATAGTCATAGGGAACAGCATGACTAACTCTGACTGATTTCAGAAAAAAATATTGAATAAAAACCTATCTTGAAACAGCTGTTCAGTGTTAATTACAGTGTTTATTTAATTCCTCTAGGGGAAGCATGCTTTTTTTAACATAGCTTCCATCTTAAGGAGTACAGCTAAGGAATTTCTGAGGGCTAAGCTTGGTCTTTGCCTCCAAGCTTTGAGATTACTTCCCCATTTTAATTATGTCACAGTTAATCACACACTCTGCAGCGCCTTGCAAGGCCACAGAATGTGAACTGCAATTGGCAGGGGATGGAGGGAGAAGCAAACAACAAACAGACCATGTGCTGGACTCACAACTCCGTAAGAGCAGGTGAATAGTCCAATGTCCCCACTTCAATTAGAGTCAATTGAGCTAAAAAGGGGAAAAAATCTGAAACATGGCCCTAATTAACTTTTAGTTAACTCTGTGCCCATAGTTTATTTCAGGTAGTTCATAAATGGAAGTGCTTAAGAAA
The DNA here is from genome assembly GCA_019788955.1 of Albula glossodonta. Taxonomy (NCBI): domain Eukaryota; kingdom Metazoa; phylum Chordata; class Actinopteri; order Albuliformes; family Albulidae; genus Albula; species Albula glossodonta. The sequence goes on along the minus strand of JAFBMS010003274.1, from coordinate 10,994 downwards.
CGTTTATGCTCTCAGGAGGGGATTTATGTATTTATATATTTTTTTTTAATAAAAAAAAAATGACTCAGTGCATCAGAGAGGTGTGGAGCTGCTGGCTGCCTGGAGTACTGACAGCTGACGTCCACTATAATCCTTGAGGATTCATTATTCTTCACATTAATGAATAATGAATAATAATGACAATAGGATCTCTCGGTAGGGCCAGTCGTCTAGCTTTAGACGGACTCAGACTCAGTTCTTAAGAGTCACAGAAAAAAGACAGATGAGACCGGATGAAAAAGAGGAAGAATTGGTCCAGGCAGAGCAGGGCTGCCTGAAGGCTTCTGGAGCCAAACCTCCAAAGAGGACCACAATCAAACAGTAGGAATAATGTATTGAGCTGTGTGACAAATGCGGCTTGGGAGGCTGTTGGAATTCAGCTTGCAGACTCACATCTACGCTCAATGTCTCTGCTCCACATATCGGTAGGTAAAATCCACAGAAATGTCAGGAAGGATTTTTTCAGATTGAAGCCTGGTCTCTAACCATTGTATTTAATTGACTGAAATAAATTAATGTGTTCCTTCTTCCCACAGACAATTTTTGGAACTTAATTTTGAGATTTTTAGGGAACTCACTTTTGCAGTAGCTGAACTGGCCAGCTGTGATGAGAATGAAACAAAATCCTTTTGCAGTTGCAATTATGGGGGTCAATGCTGATGTCAATAGGAGGTAAATGTTGATGTCAGATTAACAAATGCTGGGGAACCTTGGCCTATGCACCGGACAGCTTGCCAGGTTACACAGCAGTACCTGAGACCAGGAAGTTGAGGTTGAGTGGAGTGCTCAATACCTGGCTTGCTACACTACTGGATACACTCTGTAGGAGAGGCCCCTCACCCTGATCCTGGAAAAAGACTTGCCACAGTATTGGATCATCTCCAGAGCAGAGACCCCTAACCCTGAAACCTGACAGACACAGTGTCTGCTTGTTTTTCTTCTGTAACCTGATTAATTACAACCGTTTCAGACCCCAGGAACCAACTATTTATTGAGTATTGGCAAAAAAAGTTAGAACTGCACCATGCAACATGACCAGGGTAAGTGACCCCTGCTTCCCACAGCCGGCATCTGACAAATCTGACGGGCTGAATGGCTTATTTATGTCACCCAATTAAAATACAAAGCAGTGAGAGGAGGAGACAGGCAGCGAGAAAGGACACAGCAACGTGGCACAGTGGACACATGGAGCCCATTACTCCTCTTCCCACGTACCCAAAGCAGGGAAGGGCACATTCCACAGGAACCACAGCCCAGGCTTCAATCTTCTTCAAAACCAAATAAACACTCATCATTCTGCCAAGAATGTGTGGCGGAGCTACTATAAAAGTCACCAGAGAACTCACAATTCTGACCAAGACCACAGTGGCCCCACAGACCTGGCCGGGAGCACAGTCATTGGTTTCAGAGTCACATAATGAAAAAAGGCTGTGTGAGGAAGGAGTGGCTCTAATTCTCTGAAATCATTTTATTATATATATATATATATATATATATATATATATATATATATATATATATATATATATAAAAAATAAAATGTTAATAAACTTCGGATAAAGATCGGATTGAACATTGTCCAACTGGGTTACATGGACAATCCAACATACATGGTTAGATTTTGTGTCCCTCACTGTATGTTTCTTTAGGCACTCTTTACAGAAATTGTTTGGTTGTTTCAATTGGGAAATATAACTTCTCAAGCAAAGTCCTTTACCTAGCACTCTCCTTCAGAGCTGTTATATTGCGCAGGATGCTTACAAAGTGAAACGGTGGTAATTGAACAAAAAATGATTCAACAAGTAATTAGCAAAGTTTTGCAGAATCGTTTGCGAATAGAACTCCCTTTTCTTTTATTTATTTTTTATTAAAGAAGTCTTGTCTCAGTCGGCTTGAGATTTTACAGTCATGCTAAAATTAAGTCAGACAAAGTTTCAGTGGTCCCAACATCTCTGAGAAAATTGCTATCCAAAAATAAAATTCTTCACATTCAAGCTCCATCTAAACAGAAATCAATTAGAAAAATCAATTTGTTTTGCTTTGATTAGCTCAATTCACAGAACAATTATAATTGCACAAAGATAGCTGAACTCATACCTGAATACCTGTGTCTCGGCACTTGTCAAGGACAGCACATTTACACTCTTGTACACAACGGCGCTAAAGCTTGAGTCACTCCTGATGTTCTGCGGTGGAAGGAAAAGTCTTTTGCCTCTCTCAACATGAATTTATTTGCAGTTTCTCTTATCGTGGAGTTTTCTCTCTCCCAGCAATAGTATTGCTCCATCAATGAGAAGAAGTGACACTGTCCCACCAGGTCACTGATAGCTGAAGAAGAAAAGAATGGAGATGAAGAGGACTTTTTTCACTGAACTGATGGTATATAATCTTTCACAAGCTTTGCACTCATTTATGCACCTTTTCAAGTCTCTGAGTGCTTCTTTGTACAGCCTGTTCTCAAGGTCAGGTAATAATTGTCTCACTACAGTTTATTATTTTGTTCAATTTGGAGAAATGGACACTGATGTCTTGTTGATGACATTAATGTTTTGTACTAGAAAAATAGGAACCCACTGTAAAATTATTATTATAAATGGCTGACTGACTAATTGCCTTTATTCAGTAAAACATACTTTGCCTGCCGCTCAAAGAAAAGGGAGTTCTATTAGCAAACTACTCTGCAAAACTTTGCTAATTACTTGTTGAATCATTTTTTGTTCAATTACCACCGTTTCACTTTGTAAGCATCCTGCGCAATATAACAGCTCTGCAGGAGAGTGCTAGGTAAAGGACTTTGCTTGGGAAGTTATATTTCCCAATTGAAACAACCAAACAATTTCTGTAAAGAGTGCCTAAAGAAACATACAGTGAGGGACACAAAATCTAACCATGTAACCCAGGTAGACAATGTTCAATCTGATCTTTATCCGAAGTTTATTAACAGCCAAAATCCACACAACCAAATTAAAGCCAGGCAACAGTACAAAATCACAATCCAATGGCGAAGTCAGGAGAAAAATCAAAACCAGTAATACATGGAAAAAGTACAAAATCAGTAGGCAGGAGACAAAAAACTGGGGAACAGACAAAGGTAGTAACAGGCAGGCAATCCAGATACAGAAAAAAGGTTTGTAGCGTGCACAGGGGAAACTTAGCCGAATTTGAAACAAACACAAGACAGGATGGGGTATAAATACTCACACTAATGGGGGGGGGGCAAAGGGGACTGCAGATGATGGGTTTGATACGGGAAACATGAAAGGTGGTGTGGGTGCGGCGGGGTCGGGAGTAGTTGGAGGCGCAGAGCTGCAGCAAGGATGACCTTGGCAATGGGGAACGGGTCAATGAAGCGAGGGGCAAACTTGCAAGAGTCCATCTTCAGGGGAAGGTCTCTGGTGGAAAGCCACACCCACTAACCCTGGATGTAGCAGAAAGCTCTAGAGTGATGTTGATACACTGCATTCTTGACGTGAACGGAGGCCCGCAATAATGTGGACTGAGACCTCCTCCGGGTGCTCCGGCATCACCAGACAAACACCTCCACAGACAGAGTACCTACCTCCTCCTCCAGAGCAGGGAACAGTGGAGGTTGGTAGCCGAGGCAGCAATGGAACGGGGTCAGGCTAATGGAGGAGGAGGGGAGGAAGTTACTCAACCCATGGTAACTGATGGCTCCAGGAGGTGGCATCCCACAAAGCGAAGCACCGCAGCACAGTATCCAGCTGTTGGTTAGCCGGCTCAGTCTGGCCATTAGTCTGGGGGGTGGAAACCTGAAGACAAGTTAGCGGTAGCTCCCAGCAGTTTACAGAAAGCCCTCCAGAAAAGAGATGTGAACTGGGGCCTCCTATGACACCACATCTACTGGTAAGCCATGCAACCTAAACACATGAGAAACAACCTACTCAGTAGTCTCTTTACTGGAAGGGCAGCATAGGGAGTGCCACCAGGTGCACAGACTTGTTAAAGCAGCCCACGACCATGAGGATAATGATGTTTCCATCAGACAGGGGCAATGTGAGGACCAGGGCCTCTGGGGAACCAGCAGAGGGAACAGCAGGCCAGCAGGAGGATGATTTGGGGGCTTATTCTGGGCACTCACGGAGCAGGCAGAGATGATGCTGTGGACATCCTCCTCCATAGCAGGCCACCAGAAGCATTGACTGATCAGGCCCTTAGTGCGTCTAACCCTAGAGTGCTAGGCTAACGTGGGAGTGTACCCCCATTGCAGGACCCAAGCACGGACAGACTGAGGAACAAAAAGGTGGTTAGTGGGGCATGAACTAGGACCCGAATTACCCCGTTGGGCCACATCGACAACCACTTCGATTTCCCAGTGCACCGCTGCCAACCAGCATTGACTGGGTAGGAAGGATCCTCTCTCTGGAGAGCTCCCAGGGACAGCGTATTAGCAGGAGGGTATGTCAAGCTTCTTAATCTTCGACCCCGGACAATAGGAGAAAGTGAAATTCAACCTGGCAAAAAACAAGGACCACTGGGCCTGCTTCGAATTAGCGGGACACAGGCTGGGGCCAATCCACCACCGTCTGGACCTTGCGTCCATCCATCTGGATACCTCCGGCCAAGATAACACACCCCAGGAAGAAAACAGTATTTTTGTTGAATTCGCACTTCTTAGCATTCATGAACATATGGTTCTCCAGCAGTCTACAACACTTGAAAGACATGATGAGAATGTTCGGCTGGAGAACAGGAGGACATCAGGATGTCGTCTAGGTTGACGTAGATGAATCTGCCGAGCATGTCACGCAGCACATCATTAACCAGGGCCTGAAACACAGCTGGGGCATTAGTAAGACCAAATGGCATAACCACATATTCATAGTGTCCTGTGGGAGTGTCAAAGGAGGTTGTTATGTATGGACCATACCAATAATTACCACGAGAGGGTAGACCGCCACTAGGGCATAGGAACATTCTATGTAACCATAGCGACCATATAGTTTGAATAAAAACCTGCCAGTGATCTAACAAGAAGTCATCCTCCGTGCTCTATGTGTCGTGTGATAATGTTTACTAGTAACACTAAAGGGAGCAACACAACATAAATTAGCGACGAGTCGTGTATTTCGGAATAGTTTTCACCAACTGACAGTGATCGTTTTGTCAGCTTTGAGTGAGTTAGACCGAAATGAACACCCGCGTTCTTGGATAGCTAATGTGCTAACCAGCTATGAGCCAACTGTCATCGGACACCTCGAGAGCAGCTAGTGCAACGGATTCAACGGCATCAAGTGTTTCAAGTTCATCAACAGGACAAGTAATGACTGGAAGACGTATGATGGCTGGAATATATGGACATATGGACATTTTCGATGAGTCTGGTGAGCAATGGGCAACGTATATTGAACGTTTTGAGCATTATGTGGTGGCTAATGACATTCCTGAGGCTAAGAAAGTTTCCATACTCTTCAGTGTTATGGGACCCAAAACGTATGGACTGCTTCGTAGTTTAGTAGCTCCCGTGACACCTGGCACTAAGACTTACGATGAGGTTGTGACTGTGCTTAAAGATCACTTCACGCCGAAACCGCTTGTTATAGCCGAAAGGTTCAGGTTCCACAAGCGTAATCAAGGGGAAGGAGAAACGATAGCACAGTATGTAGCGGTGCTCAAGAAGCTGTCAGAACACTGTGAGTTCGGAGCTTACCTAGAGGACGCTCTGAGAGATCGTTTCGTGTGCGGATTGAAATGCGAAGCTTTACAGAAACGTCTCCTGACTGAGGATAAACTCACGTTCAAGAAGGCAGTAGAACATGCAGTGTCAGCAGAGACCGCAGCTTGCGACGTACAGCAGTTAAGCAATTCCCTGGAAGTGCATGCAGTGTTTTCGCAAGGTGAAAAATGCCGCCGCTGTGGGAAGGGAAATCATAGTGATGATGACTGCTGGTACAAAGACCGCGATTGTCACCAGTGCGGGAGGAAGGGCCACACGAAACGAATGTGCAGGGGTAAATCAAAGAGCAGTCACAAAAGAGATCGTAAACACAAAGAGGGAAAGCCCGAACAGAAAAGCCACACACACAAACGCAGCGGGAAAGATAGAAAGAAAAGGATCCATCACGTCGAGGCGAATGAAAGTGAAAGTGAATGCACGAAATCGGATAGTGACAGTGACTTGGGACTGTATGCAGTGTCAGAGAAAGGGAAATATTCACGCATATCAGTAATGCCAACAGTTAATGGAAAGAAAATGGAGATGGAATTGGATACAGGGGCTGCAGTGTCATTGATTCCTTATGAACTGTACAAACGAAAGCTGCTGCACAAACTCCCACTGCAACCCACTGATATAATGTTAAAAACATACACAGGAGAGGCTTTGGCACCAGAAGGGGTAATTAAAGTGAAAGTGGCACTGAACAAGCAACAGGCTGTCTTGCCACTGTATGTGGTGAAGGTGGATGCTCCACCATTGTTTGGCAGGGAGTGGCTGAGAGCCATCCAACTGAATTGGAGAGACTTAAAAACTGTACATGCAATTGAGCACACACAGACAGACAGCTTAGAGACTGTGTTAAAGAGACACTCTGCTGTTTTCTCTGATCAGTTAGGCACCATGAAGGGAGTGAAAGCCAGGCTCACTCTCAGGCCAAACAGTGTCCCCAAATTCTGCCCACCACGCAACGTGCCATATGCCCTCCGACCGCGAGTGGAAGGCGAGCTGAAACGCCTCACTGAGCTTGGCGTCATCTCACCTGTGGCGCATAGTGATTGGGCGACGCCAGTGGTGCCCGTGAACAAAAAGGACGGCACCGTGAGACTCTGCGGGGACTTTAAAGTCACCCTCAACCAAGCTCTGTGCATTGACAAGTACCCTATTCCACGCATTGAGGACTTGTTCGCTTCCCTCTCTGGAGGTCAACGCTTCAGTAAGCTGGATCTTTCCAATGCATATCTGCAGATGGAAGTAGAAGAGAGCTCCAAGAAGCTGCTGACCATCTCAACGCAGAAAGGACTCTTCTGCTTCAACCGCTTGCCATTTGGTGTAGCGTCATCGCCCGCCTTGTTCCAGAAGGCCATGGACCAGGTACTCCTCGGACTGCCACACACACACTGCTACCTGGATGACATACTTGTCAGTGGTCCGGACAAGCAGACACACCTGAAAACTCTGGATGCAGTACTCAGCAGGCTAGAGGAATACGGCCTGCACCTCAAGCAAGAGAAATGTCTCTTCTTCCAGGAGTCCGTGGAATACCTGGGCCACATCATCGATGCTGCTGGACTCCACAAGTCACCGGAGAAGGTCCGCGCCATCATGGATGCACCAGCACCAGGCGATGTGAGTCAACTGCGATTTTTCCTAGGAATGCTCAACTACTATGGACGCTTCATCCCTGACCTTGCCACCGTGCTAAAGCTGCTGAACGAACTGCTGAACAAGGAAAAGAAATGGCAGTGGACATCAGCCTGTGCTTCAGCGTTCCAGGAAGCCAAAGCACTCCTGGTGTCACAAGAGGTGCTCACACATTACAACCCCGAGCTGCCTCTCCGCCTTGCTTGCGACGCTTCACCCTATGGGGTCAGAGCTGTTTTGTCTCATGTCATGCCGGATGGCGAAGAAAAACCCATTGCCTATGCATCCAGAACACTCAGCAAAGCAGAGCAAAACTACGCCCAGATCGAGAGGGAGGTGTTAGCGATAGTCTTTGGAGTACGAAAGTTCCACCAGTACCTCTACGGCAATACATTCACTCTGCTCACTGACCATCGCCCGCTCACAACCATCCTCAGTCCAGTGAAAAGCACACCATCCATGGCTGCAGCTCGCATGCAACGTTGGGCGCTCCTGCTCTCCGCTCACAATTACACCATCGAGTACAGGAAAGGGGCCCTACATGCCAACGCTGATGGACTGTCGAGGTTACCGCTCCCTCATGCCCCCAGGGAGAGAAACAAGGTGCAGTGGAGGTGTTCTACACGTCACAGTTGGACTCATTGCCAGTCAGCAACGCCGAGATCAAGCGTCACACCATGTCTGACTCCACCCTGTCCCGTGTCATGGAAATGGTCACAACTGGCGTTTTCCCACTGCGAAGGACGCGGGAGACGAACTGTCACCCTACCTCCAGCGCCGCCATGATTTCACTGTGCAGCACGGATGCCTCATGTGGGGTTTGAGAGTGATTGTGCCACCCAAACTGCGCCCCCGTGTACTGACAGAGCACACTCAGCACACCCAGGGTAGTGAGGATGAAGAGCTTAGCTCGCAGCTACGTGTGGTGGCCCGGCATCAACTCCCAGATCGAACACCAAGCAAAGTCATGCCACTCATGTCAACGAGTACAGAAAGACCCTGGCCTAGCACATTACACCCGTGGATGTGGCCATCCAGTCCCTGGGAACGGATACATGTGGACTTTGCCGGTCCATTTGAAGGGCACATGTACCTGGTCGTAGTGGATGCCCACTCCAAATGGCCCGAGGTGCACATCATGGATAGCACCACATCCAGCAAAACCATCCAAGTGCTTAGAGGACTGTTTAGTCGCTACGGCATTCCACACAGCCTTGTAAGCGACAACGGCCCTCAGTTCTGCTCTGAAGACTTCAGCATGTTTCTAAAAGCCAATGGAGTCAAACACATTCGCTCAGCACCGTACCACCCTGCCTCCAATGGCTTGGCAGAGCGCTTTGTGCAAACCTTCAAAACGCTCTGAAATCTTCCAGAGGAACTACACCAGTGCAACAGCGTCTAGATTCGTTCCTCCTGACCTACCGCAACACCCCTCAGGCAACAACCAAGGAAAGCCCTGCAATGGTGTTCATCGGACGCAAGCTGCGTTCACGACTGGATTTCCTGAAACCCAGTGTGGCTGGAGCAGTGCACCAGTCACAGGAGGCTCAACAACAACGACGCCAGCTACACTCCAAACAGAGACAGTTTGCAGTTGGTGAGCCAGTGCTCGTGCGTGATTATAGGAGGGGGGAGGATAAGTGGATGCCAGCAGTGGTGATCGAGAAGACCGGACCAGTGTCCTACAAGGTAAATGTGGGAACGCAAGGGGTCTGGAAGCGTCATGTGGACCAGATGCTGACTCGGCCCGAGTCAGACCCACCAGAGACTGTGAGTTTTCCATTGTCACTACCCCAGACAACCACACCTGGTACCACACCTGACCCAATACACCTCAACAGAAGGAGGATACTGATACAGTTCCACACACACCACATGCACCACCCAAAACATCCAAGACACCACACACACTACCCAAAACACCCAAGACACCACAGTCCACAGAAATGACACACACCGAACATTCAGAGACAACAGGGACTGTATGACGATATCCTGTGAGGATCACACGTCCGCCAGTACGTTACGGAGATCAGTGAACTTTTAAAAAAAAAAAAAAAAAAAAACGGAAGGAAAGAAGAAGAAGAATGTTGAAGAATGTTTAAGAATGTTTGCTTGTGCAGAATGTTGTTTAATGGTTGAGTTTTGGAACTCTGTAGTGATTATATAGCTTATATTGTTAACGTAATTATTATAACCTTATGTAGTTTAAAAGGGAACATACTGTAAGTTTGTTTCAGACAACAAGTTTGTTATTGTTTGTTATTGACAACAAGTCTTAGTGGGAAGGAGATATGTTATGTATGGACCATACCAATAATTACCACGAGAGGGTAGACCACCACTAGGGCATAGGAACATTCTATGTAACCATAGCGACCATATAGTTTGAATAAAAACCTGCCAGTGATCTAACAAGAAGTCGTCCTCCGTGCTCTATGTGTCGTGTGATAATGTTTACTAGTAACACTAAAGGGAGCAACACAACAGAGGTCTTCCAGTCATCCACCTCTCTGATCCAGACCAGGTGGTAGGCATTGCAGAGGTTAGCTTGGCGAAGATGGTGGCATCCTGCAGAAACTCGAAAACAGAAGACATCAGAGGGATAACGAGGGTATAAATACACAGACTAACAAGCAAATGAGACACAGGTGAACAATGAGGCAGGTGAAAAAATTGGCAATCAGGTAACAGGTAACAAGACTGGAGGCAGGGCAAGCACAGAAGGGCAATGAAAACAAAAGCACATGTACTGGGGAAACGAAAAAACCAAAACACAGGAAAACAGTCAAACAAAACCGAAACCAAAAATAACAGAAAAACATAATATTGAATGGCATTACTGACACATGTAAAGTAATGTAATATGTCTCCTTTGTGTTTTCTTGTGAAAAGCATAGGAAACATATTAATATATAAATTCCTTCCATGTGTGCTGGGCTGCTCATCCTCCTGAGACTCCAGTGTGTGGCTGTGCTCCCTAGTCTGGTTTTGAACCCTGGCAATGACTGAGAGCCTGAGAGCTCCACAGGGCAGTCCATAACTGGTGAGTTTGCTGCCAGAGGGCAGTCTATAATTGGTAAGTTTGAAGCATAAAAGGCACCTCCTCTGGTCATTTTAGAGCCCACATACAGATGTTGTGCATGGAGTATACTGCTAGAATTGAGGGGCTGTAAAACCTTATTGCAAAAGCTGAAAATTCAGGTCTTTTGGGATTGTGAAATCACATATGCAGCTTTCATATCCTAACAAAGAAAGTAAAGTAATTTTCTGGTCATTCATATGTCTGGTTATTCATTCTGGAATCTGAACTAATTAGAGTTAGATGGAGTACAATCCATATCAAGTTTGAAGGCCATAGAGCATTCAAAATCGAAATGCTCTAGTATATTCAGAAAAGGGTTATATTGGCATGGCCATGGGAAACTGGGTATTCAGCAGAGGTATTACTTTTTCACAAAGCATGCTTGAAATGCCAGCTTGAGTTTGATTGTCTTTCCTATTATTTTTTATATAAAGATTTGAAAAAATCCAACGCATGTTCCTACCAGGTGTGCAATGCAAAGGTGTGAAACAGTCAACTAAATAATGAGGTGTGAAGGAGTTATGTGGACTTGCACATGTTGACTTCTAATTA
>JAFBMS010003273.1:0-14477 GCA_019788955.1 Albula glossodonta | reverse complement strand
CGTTATTACGATATTGGATGTCATAAACGTTAAGTACAGTAGACACATGTTCGTGTAAACGCCGTCTGGAATGCGTCCGTGTTAGTTCAGAAGATTTGAAACTTGCCAGATTTACTTCTACGGCAGTGAGATGACAAAACGGGGGAAAGAACGTGAATCTTGGCTAGTATTAAGACGTTTTACGATTTGTTGATATACGGCCTCAATCTATGCAGTCTTATTATAAGTGTGGGCATGCGAAAAGAAACAAAAAAAAAAACGGTTTGTCCTCCTACAAGAAGAAACGATAAAGTGCTGAATGCAAGGGGGGTGGGCGGGTGAATCGCAGAGGAAAAGGACAGCATTAGTATTAAAATGTGCCGAATATTCCAATCTTTGCGAAACGGCGCCCCCCCCCCTGAAAAAGGGCCTCGAAAAAAGCTTACAGCACCTGGTATTCCCAGGCGGTCTCCCATCCAAGTACTAACCAGGCCCGACCCTGCTTAGCTTCCGAGATCAGACGAGATCGGGCGTATTCAGGGTGGTATGGCCGTAAGCGATAGACGTTCTCTCAAATAGCCTATTCATACGTGTGACAGCAACTGTGCGCAGCATGTCAATTTCTTGCCATGCTTGTCCTAGCAAAAGGGAGATGAAATTTGCGCAGCTCCACGCGTTCATCTTTCACTCTCAGGCACACTACATGCGCAGCGGGACGTTCGCCTCCCCCTGACAGAGCTCGCAATCTTCTTTCTTTTTACCACCAACACGTCAGGGGAGAGCGCGAACGCAGTCCCCCACTACCACAAATTATGCAGTCGAGATTCCCACATTTGGGGAATTCGCAGGGGTCAGCACAACCGGAGTGCAATGGCTGAGCCTCGCCCTGGGTGAACCACCTTCTTGATCATGGTATCTCCCCTGCCAGGTAAGTATGAGTTGTACAGGTAGGGGAGGGCGGCCGCGTTGCCGGCCCTGCGTTTTGCACTGACGGCCTTGGCCTCCTGCCACTCCTTAAAGTCACCGCATTTTCACAATTCACACCAACGTAGCCAAGGTAGATATGCAGGTGTTTAAAACATCGCCACTCTGTTCATTTTCCCTTTTCTCTTTCTTTCTTTATTTTTTAACCATGTCCTTACCGAGACTTGGATTTTCCCAGGATGCATCAGTGCACCCATCCCCAATCCAAAATGGAGCGGCACGCGCCCTGTATGCACAATTTTCATGTCTGTACAGCAACTGTGCTCACTCCTGCAAGCACGCCTGCTCAGCGCGTGCGTTAGGACACTCATTGTAGTGGTGTTATTGCTGTTCTGAGGCCAGCACTTGGGAAGGTACACACACACACACACACACATGTATATATATATATATATATATATACATATATACACAATTATGAAATATAATTGTAATGTAATCATACAATATACTGAATGTATTTATTTTATATATATATAAATAATATAGAATATATATATATATGCATATGTATGTGTGTGCGTGTGTTTGTAAACAAATAAAAATCAATAAAAGTAGCACAGTTCTACAAGTTGTAGGAAATAGAGAATGGGACCAGCTTTCAGCTCTCAACCTAAGCACGGGAAGAAGTGCCGCCCTCCAGCACATTGCGCTAAGAAACACAGCTTTCCCATTGGACTCTGTTCATTTTCGACAGCATATTAAACATATTCATCCACATTTCTGCGCCTCTGGCATGTGCAGAGCCTGGTGCGAGGAACTTGATCTGGTTTGCTGGCCTAGGTTGCGGGCTTGCCGGGCAGGAAAGCTTACGAAGGGGACGCAGGATCTTCGTGCCTGCCTCGTGGAAAGTATTGTGACAATTAGCGTTATGATTGCATTGTTAAAGACTGCTTGTTCACAGACATGTTTGTTCATTGGTTTATTTGTATCAATTTGCGTTTCCTGTTGAAAGCTTTGAAACAACCTGCAAGTTTTTTTCACAGCAGGTTACTTCTTATATTATTTTATGTTTTACTTTTGGTTGCGGACATTGGTGTAAATGCACTATAATGCCTCGCCAATCGCACGTTCCCCAGCATCGGCATTCACTTATCCACGCTGTTACATCAATGTGCCAATTCGCCAGCCACGACAATGTGACTTGGGTTATACTCAGTTTGTCTTGTTAAATGTGATTCTCGCCCATCATGACCTGTCCTCCACCTCCCTTTTTATGTTCGACTTAATCCTATATCATTTATGTATTTCTTTTTTTTCTCTCTCTCTCTCTCTCTCTCTCCCTGTGTGTGTGTGTTTACTATAGCTTGCTGTAATCAACAGTTGGAGATACTACCTAAAGTTGAGGAACATTTAAGTATTTCATCGTGTCATTTATTTAAGAGGATAGTGCGTGTAATTTAAAGATGCCAACTAAACGTAAAGGAAATAGCGAGTTGAGCGAGGTTCGCCGACGCTGTTGAGTAGGGCTTTATTACGATATTGGATGTCATAAACGTTAAGTACAGTAGACACATGTTCGTGTAAACGCCGTCTGGAATGCGTCCGTGTTAGTTCAGAAGATTTGAAACTTGCCAGATTTACTTCTACGGCAGTGAGATGACAAAACGGGGGAAAAAACGTGAATCTTGGCTAGTATTAAGACGTTTTACGATTTGTTGATATACGGCCTCAATCTATGCAGTCTTATTATAAGTGTGGGCATGCGAAAAGAAACAAAAAAAAAACGGTTTGTCCTCCTACAAGAAGAAACGATAAAGTGCTGAATGCAAGGGGGGGTGGGCGGGTGAATCGCAGAGGAAAAGGACAGCATTAGTATTAAAATGTGCCGAATATTCCAATCTTTGCGAAACGGCGCCCCCCCCCTGAAAAAGGGCCTCGAAAAAAGCTTACAGCACCTGGTATTCCCAGGCGGTCTCCCATCCAAGTACTAACCAGGCCCGACCCTGCTTAGCTTCCGAGATCAGACGAGATCGGGCGTATTCAGGGTGGTATGGCCGTAAGCGATAGACGCTCTCTCAAATAGCCTATTCATACGTGTGACAGCAACTGTGCGCAGCATGTCAATTTCTTGCCATGCTTGTCCTAGCAAAAGGGAGATGAAATTTGCGCAGCTCCACGCGTTCATCTTTCACTCTCAGGCACACTACATGCGCAGCGGGACGTTCGCCTCCCCCTGACAGAGCTCGCAATCTTCTTTCTTTTTACCACCAACACGTCAGGGGAGAGCGCGAACGCAGTCCCCCACTACCACAAATTATGCAGTCGAGATTCCCACATTTGGGGAATTCGCAGGGGTCAGCACAACCGGAGTGCAATGGCTGAGCCTCGCCCTGGGTGAACCACCTTCTTGATCATGGTATCTCCCCTGCCAGGTAAGTATGAGTTGTACAGGTAGGGGAGGGCGGCCGCGTTGCCGGCCCTGCGTTTTGCACTGACGGCCTTGGCCTCCTGCCACTTGTTGGATTTGCGCCCATTCTACTCAACCTTCTTCTTTTATCTATGTGAGAGCGAAATCCGCGTGTTCTTTTAATGAAGCAATAGGAGAAGATATTCGGCCATTAATCCTTAGTTTTATTAAGCAGTAAATGAATAAAGCATACAGAGCTCTGGGTCGAGATCCTCCTGTCCCTGACAACCAACAGAGTATGTCAGTTCGCGAAGTCTGAACTCCTCTCTTTCCCTGACCCAGTCTTTTTATAATACAGAACATGGTAAAGTTTTCTGGGGCGTCGCTTTCTTCTGTCCAGCTTCTTGATCTGACTCCATCCTTCCTTCACGCCCCTGTCGTCCGGCAGGTCCTCTTGGCGACATGCGGTGGGCCCTGTTTTCTAAACAAAACTTACACAAACCATCTTGCACGTACACAAACCCTCTTGCACTTACACAAACCCTCTTGCACTTACATCAAACCTTATTTTCACACATACATGGTCATCGCGCCCCGTCCTTCTGCCATCCTCCTATCTGCCATTGTCGTCACCCCCCTGTATACTATCAGTACATAACGTTTTTCCTTCTTTTCAAAACATGCCTATTCCCTTAATCAATATGTCCTTGTGAGTTCCTCTTATCATGTCTCTATTTACCAGCCTGCCCCAGTACTTTTCCACTGTTGCTCTGTAATATTTCTTATTACCCTAATATCATTGCATAGCACATCTTATTTTGCAAGCTCAACCTTCATGATTCACAAAGCATTTTATTTAATACATATACTTCTTCCCCATCACCCTCTGTTGCCCAGATTTTTCTTTCTAAATTCTCTGTATATCTACAAATCCCCCTTTTGGTCTCATGAAAATGAGACCAACAAAACATTTTTACACATCACAATCCATCTCCGACTCCTCATAGATTCCTTCAATCAGTGCCCATGTTTCCGCTGACATCTGGGGCATCTGGTAGGGGGGAGGAGCCTTGCCTTCGATTGCCGTGATGATGATTCTGTTAAACAGAGATCTGAGACAGGGAATACAACAACATCCACACAACACCAATGCGGTCATCATACCTACCAGGGACAAAAACACTGAGACAATCACCCCCTTCCATTTGCCAAACCACTGTTCAAATATGCCTCCCAATGGATTATTTATTCCTGAGTGTTCATGCATCTCATCTGCTAAGGTTCTCAGCCCTTCTAGTGCTCTGGTTACCGACCCATCCGGGGCGGTGTTATTGGGAATAAACGTACAGCATTGATCTCCAAACATAGAGCATACTCCCCCTTTCTCGGCCAACAGCATGTCTAAAGCCATCCTATTCTGCACTGTCATCAGTGAGGTGGCTGCCAGTTGCTCGGAGAGGCCTGCGACTGCATCTTTGGTTTTGTTTGCCAACCTGAGAATGTTATAGTGAATATAATTGATTCTATCCACATTTTTGTTAGGTGTGACTGGGAATATGGCACTAATGATTGGGAGGTTCTCGAATCCGGCTGCCACCTGGTCCGCTAGTTTATACTCGTCCGGAACCCCTCTAGGGACGCCTATGGCATCTATATATGTGGTTGAGTCTGAGTGAAGGTCAAAGGTGCTTCTACCACGGCGACTACTTTTTGCCTGTTCTTGTTGTCTTTGCCCTAGCAGAAATACAGGTAGGCCTAGTCTAACCATAGCACAGGTTCCTGCCCACTGCGCTGGCAGGCTGACATGTAATGTCTTACCTCCACAATACCAGAAGAGATCCGCCCTTCCCCACACCATAGAGCTGGCGTTTCCCCATGTGCTGACATTGATAGTCTTCTCACACCAGCCCGCAGGTATGTGTCCGAGGACAGCACCCGAACTTCTCCTCGCAAAACAAGTATAATTACTTGCCTTGGGCGTAAATACAGGTGGTACTGTGGAGTTCTTTACTGGTGGAAAAACAGAACCTAGAGTGTTACAATTGGGTGGGTTAGCTTGCATGGTGAGAGCGAGCATACACTGGAATCCTGCCTGATCTAGATCAGGAAATAAAGGAGCTGGAGTTGTGAATAGAGTACGCCTAGCTGATGAACATGCTATGCAATTACTCATTTTCATGGAGGCTGCTGTGGCTGCCATCCAATCTAACCACATGTTCTTATCCCCATAGCCTGTTGCCCATTCCACTATTTCTGAGGGGGTAAAAGGCCCTGTTGTTATCTTGATTACCTGACCCTTCGTGTCCAATTCCACGACCTTGGGGGTTGTTGTGTTAGTACGTGTGATAGTGGGAGTAGCGGGGTTTAGTAGGGTAATCTTTATCAGGCCCATCGTGTCTGCTCCAGACTGATCCACTCCTAGAGCCAAATATATAGTATTGTTCTCTTTTCCGCAGTACGTCCCGCTCTTAGCCATCGCGTACGGGGAGTATGTAATGTTTGTCAGTGTTAGCTGAAGGGGATTCCATCCACTATGGCTGCCCGCTCCTGTCCTACAAAAAGATCCCCCCCCCTGGAATGCAGCCGTGTTTCCGGTTCGTGTCTGAACATACCCATCCCTTAGATAAAGCGGACCTGTGCCCCACAACACATCTCCCCAATAGGGACACCATGGGTTAGTCCCTGTGGGCCCTCCCCATGGAAACTCGCACAGGTACACATCATATCCCCGCCAGGCCTGCTGGGATATCCCACACTGAATAACACTACATAGGTCAAATTGGAAAGTAGTCGTTGATCCTAACACATAATTCAGTTCTATACCCCCATGTGTTGACAGGCACCAGTCTTTTGGTTTTTTCGTCGCCCTCTTACCTACTCCCTGGGCTTTGTCGTCGGTGTGTTTGTCCCCTGTAGTGAATTCCCACAAAAATGATGAGATAACTATTGACACAAAGATTATAGAAATCACTCCCAACCACCACCACCTAATATGATGTGGTTTTCCCATCCCCTTAAACATTTTTATTTATAAAATATAAACTATAATCAGGCTATTTGCACACTGCATAAGCAAAAACCTTCTAGTGTTCCAACTTCTTTTATTGCAACCCGTTTCCTGAGAAAACCTTTCCCTGGAAATCTTTATTACGATTAGTTAGAACACTCTCTCCCGCTGAGCTTACACCTCTCTCTCCTCTATCAAATGTCTTTGTTTTCTCTTATCTCTCCCAGCGTCCTTGTAGGTGGATCTGCTGCTGCACACTGGCTCCAATGGTACCACGTGTCACCTTTCCCTTGGAGTCTGACTGCGTGCGATGTCCTTTCCACCACCTTGTAGGGTCCCGTCCACCTTGGCTCTGACCACTTCCTCTTAATCACCTTCAGCAGGACCCACTCTGTGGCTGGTGCCGTCTGACCCTCTAGACTCCCTTGGTTGGCAGACACCTGTTTGGAAAAAGCTGAGACCAAAGCTGTTAGTTGATCATAGTAGGGCTTGTACCTGATATGTCCCCCTTTTTCCTCGGAGGTCTGGATTCCCGCTCCCGGTCCCGGGAACTGCTGCCCTGTTGTTAGTTCATAAGGAGTAAAACCTGTGATGGAGTTTACTGAGCTTCTAATAGACATCAGAACTAAGGGCAGGGCATCCACCCAGCTCAGCTTGGTTTGTGCACACACCTTACCTATTTTACTTTTTATGGACTGATTCATTCTTTCCACCTTCCCCTGTGATTGAGGATGGTACACTGTCCCGAACGCATGTTTCAGTCCTAGCATTGCTTCTACCGCTTGCAGGTCCTTGTTTTTGAAGTGCGTGCCATTGTCTGACCTGATTCTTTTTGGAAACCCATGCGTCGGAATATACTGGTTTATCAAAAATTTTATCACAGTTTTTGCATCTTCATTTTTTGCAGGTATCGCTTCTGGCCAGCCAGTGTATGCATCCACGGCGACCAGAAGGTACCTGTACCCATTGATTCGTTCTACCATATCAGTATAATCAATTATTATCTCCTGACCTGGTACCTTAGGCAACGGGAATGTCCCCTCATGCGGTTTCACTGTCCTTTTTACATTGTATTCTGTACATATTTTACATTCTTTAATGTGGTTCTCAATTATCGCTGGCAAGAAGGGATGCCACCAATGAGTTAGATATCTCTGCATCTGGCTTTTTCCACAATGCGTTAACCCATGCGCTTCCTGTAATACAGAAACCATTAATCCTGGAGGTAACACAGGTCTGCCGTCCGGCGACCTCCACACCCCTCCCGATTCTGTTGCCCCCCTTTCCTTCCATACTGTGAGTTCGTGTGGGGAGGCTTTTTGTTGTTCCTCTATTAACATGTTTACATCACAAGCTGGTAATAAGTCATACACAGTTTTTCCCACTTGCATCATCATATACTGTGCTGAATATCCTGCTGCCCTTTTTGCTGCTTCATCTGCCTCCTGATTCCCCCTGGCCACCATTGTTTCTGCCTTGTCATGACCCCTACATTTTATCACTGCCACTGCAGTGGGTTTCATCAGTGCCTCAGCTAGTCGTTTGACATCTTTTTCGTGCTTAATTGGCGTCTTAGCTGCTGTCAGGAACCCTGCCCTGATCCATTGGCTGAGTTCTACCTGTATTGCACCCACTACATACGCGGAATCAGTATATATATTTACCCGTTTCCCTTCTGCCCATTCTAGTGCCGCAATCATCCCCCGTAACTCAGCGAGTTGAGCCGACCCTTTTCCTGTCACCGACCCTGTCACCACCTCCTCGAACCCTTGTGTGGTTTGTCTTACTACTGCATATGCTGCCTTCAGGCCTTCCGTCGGGTGTCTGTAACAGCAACCATCTGTAAATAGGACCTCATCTGGATTCTCTATGGGTTGTACCTGCAAGTCTGCTCTGACCTTGATGTCCTTCTGAATCCTTTCCTCACACATATGTGGTTCGCCTTCCCCCATGTTGTCTGCCATGTTGATCCCTTCATGTGTGAACGTTATGTGTGGTGCATTTAAAATTTTTTCCAGCCTGATCTGTCTTAGCGATGTCATGGTGAATGCCGCCGAGTTCACATAAGCCACTATGCTGTGTGTTGTTAGTACTGTTAGTGCATGCCCCATGACTATGTGTGCCGTTTTTTGCAAAACTTTTGCTACTCCTGCCGCATGTCTTGTACATGGTGGGTGTCTATTTTCTGTCGGATCGAGTGTGACGCTTACGTACATTAGTACCTGCCTGCCTCCCCCTTTTTTCTGAAAAAGAACGCCGTTTACCGTGTGTGATTTTTCAGAAACGTCAAGGTAAAATGGTTCCTTGTAGTCAGGTAATGCCAGGTCGGTGGCGTTCGCTAATGCCTGTTTGAGAGCTATGAAATTTTCTTCCGCCTCCGTGGTCCATATTAGTGGTGCCACTAGGTTCCTCATTCCCTGTTCATTTACCAAGGTCCTAAGGGGGAATGTAAGTTCTCCATAGGATGCTATGAATTGCCTGCTGTATCCTGTAAGTCCTAGGAAAGAGAGCATATCTTTTACAGTGTTTGGTTTAGGATGATGTAGAATGGAGGCTCTATGTGATGGGGACACACCTGTTCCTTTACCGGAAATTACCCTCCCCAGGAACGAGACCACCTGCCTGCAGCATTGTAACTTAGTTCTAGAAACCTTGAACCCCACATAATGTAGCTGATTTAGGAGGGAGCGAGTCGCCTCCAAACACGAGATATGGTCGGGGGCTGCCAGAAGGATATCATCCACGTACTGTATTAGAACCACCCCCTTGGGAAGTG
Source organism: Albula glossodonta (assembly GCA_019788955.1). Classification (NCBI taxonomy): domain Eukaryota; kingdom Metazoa; phylum Chordata; class Actinopteri; order Albuliformes; family Albulidae; genus Albula; species Albula glossodonta. The sequence goes on along the minus strand of JAFBMS010003273.1, from coordinate 5,381 downwards.
TTAAACCTGTAAGTTGTTGTTTGAGTACTTGATTAAAAACCCCTGGTGACAAAATGAACCCCTGTGGCAATCTGGTGTACCTCAGCTGCTGCCCTTTATAGGTAAATGAGAAAATGTCCCTGAGATGGCATGCCAGGGGTAAGCAAAAGAATGCATTGGCTAAGTCAATGCAGGAAAACCAGCGGTGCTCTGGGGTCAGTGCCGACATAGCGGTGTATGGGTTTGGTACTGCGACTGTTGGGGTGGTAATGATGTTATTGATTCGTCTAAGGTCATGTGCCATCCTGTATTTGCCTGTTCCCTGCTTCTCTACTGGTAATATGGGTGTATTCCAGTTAGACTGGGAAGGTTCCAACACCCCCGCCGTAATCAGCCCTGCAATGGTGTCAGCTATTCCTGCCTCCGCTTCTGGTTTATGCGCATACTGTTTCTGCCATGTTGGAGTGTGTGCTGCTAAGTCAAAAGTGATGGGTTCGATATGTTTACAATAGCCAACATCTGTAGGCCCTGTTGACCAGAGTGTCTGTGGGAGTGAGTCTAACATTTCTGCTGCCCCAGGGTGATCCGTTTTTTCTCTTCCATGAAACCTCTCTATCTGCCTGTGCTCTAGTCGTACCTTATCAGCAGTGTGATGCATAATTCTGTAAGCTGCCTCGGACGGCGAGTACTGTACTGCTGGTATTTGAGTATGTATCCAATCGCTGACTGCCACCAGACGTTTGCACATGGGCCCTAAATCTTTAGCCTGGTGTTTTGCATGTACTGCTAAAGTGATATGAGGTACTGCTTCCTGAGACATTTCATACCATTCACTTTGATCATGAGTTAGTTCAACAGTAGCCGCCACACCCTCTTTACCCGCTAATATGCAGCTAGAAGAAACATCCCAATACAACCCTTCAATTTTCTCATAGAATGCACATTGATAGATATCATCCCCCTCCCTATCGTAATACAGGGTGACATGAAGGGGATCTGCTGGGGAGGCGTAGGGGTGTAACATGTGGAACCAGGGTCGCCACTGGTTGTACAGAGTCTGTATGCCATTGCTATGTTTGTGTTCGGGCTGCAGGAGCCCCCAGTATATATCTGCCCATTGTCCTTCTGCCCCCGGTGAGATGTCAGCTGATAGTAGCATCTGAGTGCCAGTCTGGATCGTTGGCATGGAACAGTTGACAGAGTACCCGTTCGGGAAGGTCACCACCAGTCCATCAGGTCCACACAAGACCGATGCTCCACATTTCACAAGCAGATCGCGTCCCATAAGGTTGACCGGGCATGCAGGTGAGGAGACATACTGGTGACGGAAGGTCTGTCCCGCCACTGATGTGAATAAGGGTGTAGTTAAGGGCAGATTTTCTGGTTTACCCGAGAACCCCACCAACTGGATACTGGACGATGAGATATTTGAGCGGGGCATGTCACATGTGATAGTGGAAAATCGTGCTCCCGTATCGACTAAAAAAGGCAGTTCCTTGTCCATTACTCTCATCTGCAGGTAAGGGTCTGCCAACCCCCCCTGCCCCTGAGTTCTCGGGCGCCGTCAATACTCATACCCCTCCCCTCCCGTCATGGTCTGAGGATATTGTCCTTGAGGCGGGGCAGCTGACACATGGGGTGCTTGGTGAACCGGGTGTGCTGGAAGACCCTGCGGTTGAGGCTGCTGTTGCCCTGTACAGTTCTGACACCCCCCTTTTGCTTGGTTCTGGCCTCCCCCTTGCATGGGACATTCTTGTCTCCAGTGTCCGAGCTGACCACATATGAAACAGGCATTTGTTGACTGACCTCTGAATCCCCCGCGACCCCTACCTCTACCCCGCATGCCTCCCGTACCCCCAAACTGCCTGCCCCAATATTGAGGGGCACCTGTACCCCCATGCTGTGGCTGCGACTGCTGAACCATTTGGGTGATAGCTTTTTGGGTTATTTTCTTAGTTTCATTCGACTTTTTTCTCGCTTCGTCCAACTGCAGCTTAAGTAGTTGCACCTGTGCTGATTCGTTATTTTGTTTATCCTCCTCCTGTTTTGTCTTGTGTCGTTTTATGTGATGAGTTAAGTGTTTTTCCCATTGCTCAGTAGAACAACCTGGGATGTCAGGATTATTTTCCATGGCTTCTTTTACTGGCCTAGGCATGCCTGTCATAATGGCATTTCTAAACAATGTTGTTTGCAGCTGACCCGAGCCTGGATGGCTCCCTGCGGTGTCAGTCCAGATACTTTTGCACCTGGTTAAGAATGTCGCTGTGTCCTCCCCCTCCCTCATGGAGAATGTGAGTGTGTGCATAGCCCCGGGAGGAATAGGAAATCGTGCCCTCATTGCACCCCCCACCCTTGTTGCATGCTGAGTGAATGGCTCTGAGTCAGGGAGAGAGGAGGTCTCTGCGGCGGCTTCTATCTGTTGTAACTCCCATATATTCAACTGTTTACCCAATAATGCCCTCCAATCTCCCATAGCTAATTTGTGACCTAAGGTATGTTGGGAAAATTTTGTCATCCAGGGCCCGCCTCCCTCTGTGGGTGGGGGCATTTTTTCCAGGATGCAGTTCATATCAGTGAACGAGAAGGGCTGGTACACCTCCCCCGAGGTCGGACCTTTATAAATTAATGGCAACTGATGGTGATATCGTTCTGGGGGTTGTAGCCTATCTCTTGCCCTTAGCCCATAATTCGGTTCTCGTCGCTCTCTGCCCGTGTACTCGTCCTCATTATGAATGGTTAGTTCTCCTACCAAAGTTACTGGGTACATGTTTTCCTCAGCGCAGTATCCTTCACTCTCCTCATTTCTACAATAAATCGGACACCCCCCCCCTTCTCTCTCTAATTCTTCTCTAACCTCCCTCCTTCTCCTATCTTTAAACCCATATTCTGTTGATGACCCTGAATCGCGTGGAGTACAGAGTTTATCACTTGGTTTACACTCTATCTCGCGCGGAGTGGAGCATCCTTCGGGCCCCGGCATATGAGGGTGTCTTCTCGGTGTCATACGCTCACGGTTCACTGTATGTTCCCCAGTTACTCTACTCACCTCCCGTGCCTCCCTGAGTATCTGCTCTGCCCCCCTGGTCATTTCTTCTACTTCCCGGATATTCTCTTGAACCACATTCCTAAATCTATCGGTAGCCTCCTTATATTCTCTACCGCCTATCTGTTCCATATTCAACACCCCCTCTTTTACATGCATTAATGGCATCTGTGCCAAGGGATACGGGGGTGGGTAGCGTGTCCCCGGTTTTTCTAGACACTGCGGCGCTGATGGTTGTGTCTGCCCCAATTCCCCCGCTTGCTCTCCTTTTGCTGGACCTACCATCTTTCTCTGTGACATATCTATTGCTGCACAAGCTAAGGTCATGTTATGTAAACGAATTCTCCTGCGTTCTTTTCTCTCCCCCTCCTTTTTCCACTTCCTTTTTGTGAACACTGAATAGTTGCTCCCCCAATGCTCCTCCACCTCTATTCTAGCCTGTTTCTCTGCCTTGACTAGAAAGGGTAACAACCTTCTTTTTTCTTCCTCCTTTGGGACCTTACGTTGCTCTATTAACTCCCGCCACACTTCGTCGTAACTTTTCATTACTGTTTTCTGTTCACTTCTATCGAGCCCGCTGAGTAACTGGGACCTGACTCTTTCCCACTGCCCCCTAACCGATATCGCTAGCCTAGGAGAACAGCCCCCATATTCTTCACATTCTCTATCAAATTCCCCGTCCATGTTTCCCTTTTACCCTTAATTACACAGTTTTATGTTACAGACTTAATGACACCGTTACAGACTTTTTACATTCAATAAAACACCAAGAGGGTACCCACAAAACAATTATTACTTATGTACATTATTTTCATGAGATCCAACTCAATGAACTCAAAGTTTTCCCACTGTCTGGGATGCAAACCGTTTTTCTATTTTTTTTTTCTTTTTAACCACCCAGGGAGTTTCACCCAAACGCACCTGTCTGCTTTTATGGGGACTGTAACCCCAAGGGTGTTTCAACCCGTGCGTTTACCTGTACCGTGGGCCTTTCACCACACGGACGAAGAGAACTCCATGTTTCTATTCTTCACAAGTTACTTAATAATCATACACAACATTACCAATACAAAAACCTGGTGCCTATTCAATAGCGAACCGTCTCACACGAGATTATAACTTCACTACTGTGCCTACTCGATTTCAACAAACCTTTCGACAGTTACTCCCCATCATCAACAGAAGAGTGGTCTTACCCCCTTATCACAAAATCCATAAAAAACCTGGTGCCTAATTCAATAGCGAATGGTCCCACACGAGATTATAATTCACTACTGTGCCTAGTCGATTTCAACAAACCTTTCAGCAGTTACTCCCCATCATCAACAGAAGAGTGGTCTTACCCCCTTAAACCACAGGCGTCACTTTTTCGCCCCGTCCTACGGACCTTTGGGCGCAAAAAGGGGACTCTATACCCACGCCTGTCCCGCCAGGGACTGAAACCCTAGCGACGTGCACGCTTTCCTTTAATCAATGCTTTATTCAGTTACTCATTACTAGGACAACTGTAGTCTAATGACAACACACAATTTAGGTATTCCCAATAGCAGAACTTTGATGAAACAGGTGTCTGCTTACCTTTTCTTGTTATTCAGCGGCCGCTTGTTGTTGTCATCACACCATACTTGTCCGTTGTATTCCTGTATTCGTTGTATTCCGTCACTTCTCCGTCTTCATCACGTCGGGGTCACCAAATTGTTGGATTTGCGCCCATTCTACTCAACCTTCTTCTTTTATCTATGTGAGAGCGAAATCCGCGTGTTCTTTTAATGAAGCAATAGGAGAAGATATTCGGCCATTAATCCTTAGTTTTATTAAGCAGTAAATGAATAAAGCATACAGAGCTCTGGGTCGAGATCCTCCTGTCCCTGACAACCAACAGAGTATGTCAGTTCGCGAAGTCTGAACTCCTCTCTTTCCCTGACCCAGTCTTTTTATAATACAGAACATGGTAAAGTTTTCTGGGGCGTCGCTTTCTTCTGTCCAGCTTCTTGATCTGACTCCATCCTTCCTTCACGCCCCTGTCGTCCGGCAGGTCCTCTTGGCGACATGCGGTGGGCCCTGTTTTCTAAACAAAACTTACACAAACCATCTTGCACGTACACAAACCCTCTTGCACTTACACAAACCCTCTTGCACTTACATCAAACCTTATTTTCACACATACATGGTCATCGCGCCCCGTCCTTCTGCCATCCTCCTATCTGCCATTGTCGTCACCCCCCTGTATACTATCAGTACATAACGTTTTTCCTTCTTTTCAAAACATGCCTATTCCCTTAATCAATATGTCCTTGTGAGTTCCTCTTATCATGTCTCTATTTACCAGCCTGCCCCAGTACTTTTCCACTGTTGCTCT
>JAFBMS010003272.1:0-14482 GCA_019788955.1 Albula glossodonta | reverse complement strand
GTTACCAAACGAAAACGGACTGTACGTCGTGAGTGTCTTGAAGAGAGTAACATGAAATTGGTGTTCCCGCTCGGTTTTAACGAAGTTCGGAAGATTTGCTTTCACCAAAAGGAAAAGAAAATGGAGCTCGGTGAAGGGAGAGCTAGCTTGTGAACATCGCTGAGGAAAAAAAAAAAAGGACGTGAGTCTAGATCAGTGGTTCTTAACCTTGTTGGAGGTACTGAACCCCACCAGTTTCATATGCGCATTCACCGGACCCTTCTTAATTGGAAAAATAAAATATGATTTTTTCAAATTCAAAACATAATTATATATTTTACTGGTGCACAAAATGAACCGTGCATCAACATCACTGTGTTCAAAGAACAAAACCATCAAAACATGATTGTCACACAAAAACAAAAACGGGGCGTGTCATCACGAATCATACGAGTCGGGTGTGTGTCTTGACCTCCGCCGAACCCCTGAGACTGACTCACCGAACCCCTGGGGTTCGATCGAACCCAGGTTAAGAACCAGTGGTCTAGATCCTTTTTTTAAAACCACTGTTAGCCAAAGCTAAGTAAGAAATGTTGCCTGTGTGGGAAGAAACGTTTGCTGGGATGCAGGGGAAAGTGCTAACTCTTACCGTCGATGAATTGGCGCGTTTATGCCAGCTGCTAAGCACTGGTGCTAAGCACTGACTCGCCCCGCATATTGAGGAGACGTATCCTGCAATATTTGGAGGGGGAGGACGTTGTTTCTCTGGAAGATGAGGGGCTAGCCTTACTTCTAGAATTTAACAAGAAAATCGACTGTTTAAGAGCTGATGGTCCGGGAGAAAAAGGAGTTGAGTCAGGGGATAAACATGCCAGTTCAGCTAATGTCGAAGTAGCAACCGTAGCTGTAAAGCAGAAAGGGGAAGTGGATGAAAATCAGAACACTCCAAATAAACTTTCCACAGACAAGGCAGAGCCAAATAACGTGATTCTAACGAAAAATGCAACAGCTGCCATACGAAATAGCACAAACGTCCATCCATTGTATCGAAGGGAATTAAAAATAATCGGACAAATAGGTGAACCCAATCAAAGAGAGAAACAAAATTTCACCAGTCTTAATAGGCGAATACAGAGGGCACTGCACAAAGGCTATGATGATGGTGAAGTCATTGAAGCAGTAGTCCAAGCAATTCTACCGGGAGTTAGTTTAAGAAGTTATTTGGAGAGCAGAACAGACTTGACTTTGCCAATACTAAGACAAATTCTCAGGAACCATTACGTTGAAAAAGATGCAGCGGAGCTTTACCATGCCCTCATGCGAGCTGTTCAAGATCCAAATGAATCACCAATTCAGTTCGTAGTCAGAGCAATGGATTTAATACAAAAAGTCATCTCTGCATCTGAAAATGCAAAGACAGGATTGAGGTACGATCAGGAACTCATTCAAAGTCAGTTCCTGCAGACAGTTATCACTGGGCTCAGTGATGAAGCTGTGCGTACAGACCTGAAACCTTACCTGCAGAATCCTTCAGTGAAAGATGAGGTGTTACTGGAAAAAATAAATGTAGTTCACAGCCTGGAATTAGATCAAAAAGCTGAATTATCATCTGTAATTAAACCCAAGGGGGTGAAAGTAGCCACAGTGAGCGAGGAGAGACAAGAGATGGCAGTAGACATGGGTGCTAAAGTTAAGAATAAAACCCCAAAGAACAATACACTATTGGATAAGCTGGACGCTGAAAATAAAGTGATCTTTGAGGCTTTGCAGAATCTAACCACACATGTAGCAAGTCTCACTCAAGCACCTAGGCCATATAGTGCACCTAAGCCACGTAGTACATGCACACCAGACCAGAGGCCTGCAGGTGCTGCTACAAATGCAAGACGTTGTCAACAGTGTGTACAGTCAAATCCAGGGGGAAGATGTGACCACTGCTACAAGTGTGGAAGCAGCGAGCATTGGGCAGCAGGTTGCTGAAGGAGAACTGTGATAACAGCAGCATCTAATAAGATAAAAATAAGTATGTGAAATGATCAACATGTTCAGAGTCTCTTTCAACAAGAGATGCCTCACTCTACCAAACAGGAAAAAGCAGCTAGTTTGTTTGGGCAACGATGTCTTGTACAGTGCTCACTTGGGGGTGTAAGTACATCAGCACTTTAGGATACAGGGTCACAGGTTTCCATTGTGGGCTCACAGTGGAAAAAGAAATACTTACCTGCCATAGAGGTGAGACCAGTAGAAGAGTTGCTTGATGAGGGGAAGCTTAACCTCACTGCTGCAAATGGAACCACCATACCCTATGAAGGCTGGATAGAGGTTGGGTTCTGTTTATCTGGGAACATAGGATCAGACGACATGCAGCTGCTAGTTCCAATTGTTGTGGCTGGCATCGAGCTAGAAAGACCAGTAATTGGTTTTAATGTGATTGAAGAGCTAGTCCAAAAAGATGCTGGGCAAATCTTTCACCCAACTAGCTTTGTTCAGATCCTCAGTTCTGCCCTAGAGGTAGGACACAAGAAAGCAAAAACAGTTCTGTCAGTCTTAAAGAAGCAGAAGCATAGCAACGGCTCACACATCGTATGACTAGGCCGACAGCATGTAGTCATTCCGAAGCACAAGGTGGTCAATGTCAGCTGTGGGCGACTGAACAAGAGTGCGGTGAGTGGATCACATGCAGTGCTTGAGCCGAATGAAGAAGCACTATAGCCCATGGGGATAGAAGTTATGGAACAAATGATTCAGCTTCCCTGTGAGAATGGTGGCCGTATAACGGTAGCAGTGGAGAATACTACTGATGACAGCATTACCCTTCAAAGTCGAATGGTGCTGGGATGGTTACATGCAGTGGGTGGTGTCTGTCATCTTCCTTCTCTTTCATCACAACACAGTGTTAGCTCACTGCTGGATGATCAGTCTACAATTCCTGAGGGAGAAAGATGGGACCCACCAGTGGATCTTAGCCATCTGACAGTTGAGCAACGACAGCAAGTGCAATGTCTTCGCCAGAGATGACTGGGACACCGGCTGTATCCCAGACCTGCAGATGACCATCCATCTGAAAGACAGCATCCCTGTTCAAAGGATGTACAATGCCATTCCTTGACCTCTTTACCAAGAAGTCAAGAATCTTATTCAGGACTTGCTGAGCCGAGGGTGGATTCGGGAGTCAACATCCACTTATTCATCACCAGTAGTCTGTGTTAGAAAGAAAGATGGGAGCTTGCGCCTATGTGTAGACTACTTAATGTTGAATGAGAAGACACAGCCAGACCGTCACCTAATTCCAAGGATCAAGGAGATCTTGGAAAACCTTGGTGGTAAGGCATAGTTCACTGTGTTGGACTAGGGCAAAGCATACCATCAGGGTTTTATGAGTGAAGAGAGTAGGGCCTGTACAGCGTTTATAACTCCATGGGGGCTGTATGAGTGGCAGAGGATCCCATTTGGGCTCTCTAATGTCCCTGTTACTTTTCAGAGGTATATGGAGGGATGCTTAAGGGACTTGAGGGATGAGATATGTACCCCGTATCTTGATGATGTACTTGAGTTTAGCACAAACTTTGAACAACACCTTGTAAATGTCGAAAAGTGCTACAACGGCAGAGACAGTGTGGGATTAAATTGAGACCAACTAAGTGCAATTTCTTCAAACGAGAAGTGTACTATGTGGGCCATGTCATATCTGAAAAGGGGTATACTGTGAACCCACAGGAGATAGAAGCTGTACAGGCACTGAAGCATGAAACCCCCGCTACTGTCCGTGAAGTCAGAAAGTTAATGGTATTCCTTGGTTACTACTGCTCATATATTGCAGACTTCTCAAGGATCGCAAAGCCTTTATGTGAACTCCTGACAAAGGTGCCAGCGGAGAAAAAGAACATGGTGAGGAAAGGTCACAGGATGCCCTCACAGCCATCCCCATCCCAACCAATAGATTGGACAGAGAAACATCAAGACGCTCTAGAACAGCTAGTGACAACACTGTCAAATCCACCAGTCATAGCTTACCCGGACTTTGAAAAGCCATTTGTGCTCCATGTAGAAGCCTCTGAGGATGTATTAGGGGCGGTGTTATACCAACGGCAGGAAGGTAAACTACGGGTTTTTGGGTATGGATCGCAGACCCTGACGCCATCAGAGAAGAATTATAAGATGCACTCAGGAAAGCTGGAATTCTTGGCGCTTAAATGGGCCATTACAGAACGTTTTCGTGACTACTTATTCCATGCTTCGCATTTTACAGTGTACAGCGATAACAACCCACTTACATATGTCATGAAGTCCGCAAAATTAAATGCTACAGGACAGCGCTGGGTTGCCGAACTTGCTGACCATCGTTTCACTCTGAAATACAGACCAGAGACAACAAATAGAGATGCTGAATTTTTGTCCAGGAGGCCTAAGTCCATTGAGGATGTCACAAAAGAATGCACTGAAGTGTATCAGCCAGAAGTCCTGGGGTCCATTGAGGGTGTAATGAAGGCACAGAGATGAGGAGACATAGACTGGATCTCAGCTATTACCTGCAACAAAGATGCCTTACCTGATGAGTGGGTCCAGAGTGGTCCAGTAGCTGGTTACAAGCTGACCGTGGAAGATGTCAGGGAGGCACAGAAGGGTGATTTAGCAATACATAGGGTGCCAGAGCTGAAAAGGAAATACAAGCAACTTAAACACAAAGACAAACTAAAGGAGTCAGGGACAGTTAGACAACTCTTGCGAGAATGGTCTCATTTACAGGTAGATGACGATGGGATCCTGCAACGGAAAACAGCTTCTAGAACTCAGCTGGTAATCCCAGAAAGCCTCAAGAGTGTCATCTTCAAATACTTGCATGAAGATATGGGTCATTTAGGTGCTGAGCGTATGGTTACCTTAGCACGGGAGAGATTCTGCTGGCTTAAAATGCGAAGCAAGATTGAGCACTACATCACAAGAATATGTCGTTGCCTGAAACAGAAGAAACCGAACTGAATAACAAGAACACCACTTCAAAGCATTGAGACAAATGTGCCTTTTGAAATGATATCCATTGATTATCTCCACTTGGAAAAGAGCAAAGGTGGAACGGAGTATATCCTCATCATCGTGGATCATTTTACAAAGTTTGCACAAGCTTACGCAACCAGAAATAAGTCTGGGAAGACGACTGCACGCAAAATATTTGTAGACTTCATTTTGGGCTTTGGTTTTCCTTCAAAAATACACCATGATCAAGGAAGGGAGTTTGAGAATGACTTGTTTCGGAAACTTCAAAGCTACAGTGGAATAAGACACTCCCGAACTATCATCCCCAAGCCAACCCAGCAGAGCGGTTTAACAGGACTCTGTTAACTATGCTGAGGACACTTGAAGAAACTGAGAAAGCTAATTGGGCTGACCATTTAAACAAGGTAGTGCATGCTTACAACTCAACAGTACATGAATCAACTGGTTTCTCCCCTTCCTTCCTTTTATTTGGTCGAGAACCAACACTACCAATTGACCTTGTCTTTCCAATGTAGAAGATAGGAAACACCCAGTCTCATACCGGATATGCAGAAAAATGGGAAAGGTACATGCAGGAAGCTTATGAGATTGCAAGAAAGAACATGAAAAGAGCATCAGCAAAGGGAAAAAAGTTACAACAGAGGTGTATGGAGTTCAGTTTTGGAGCTAGGTGACCATGTTTTGGTTTGAAACTTATCAGAAAGAGGTGGTCCTGGAAAGTTACGTGCCTACTGGGAGGACAAAATTCATGTCGTCAAGGAGAGAAAAGGAAGAGAGAGTCCTGTTTATGTTGTGGAACCACTAGATGGTGACGGAAGAAAATGAGTACTGCATTGGAACCTCCTGTTTCCCTGTCCGTACTTGGTTGACAAACAATACTTACCTGATGCTCAGCCTAGGCTGACAAAGAACCAAGATCAAAGGGAAGGAGTAAAAAGACAGACAAGGACAAGACGACACATGTCTCACGTCTGTACTGAAAGGTCAAGCAATGAGGAATATGAATTATTCATCACTGAAGATAGAGAAGGTCAGAATCTTAATCCGGAAGCAGTAGAGTTCCACCCGAGACCAATGGTACAGTCCACAGAATCTGAATTGGAAGCTGACCTAGGGGTCCAGCCTGGAAGACCAGAAGAGAGACCAGGACTTGGTGAACAGCCAGTAGAGCCTGTGGAGGTCACCATATTGAGCCAGAGTCGGATGGAGAACATGCTGGAGAATTAGAAGCAGAGGGAGATGATTCAGACATGGGAATGACTAGGAGAAAATCCACAAGTACAAGACCTCGACACGTCTATATGTATGATGCACAAGGACAACCCACTTACTGACCACTGAACTGAAGAACATAAAAGGTGGACATGGACATAATCATTGAGAGGATGATCAGTAATCTGAAATCAGTATTCTGAAATCAATATCCTTTTATTGGTATAGGATGAGATAAGTTATAGTAGTTAGAGGTAGAAGACAAACGTTGAGATGTTATAGAAAAAAAACTTCAGGTGTGATCACAGTACAGTTAATTCTTTAAAAAAAATGGGAAATATCCTTTCACAAAAGAACACAGACATAGTTTAGAGAATTATGCCTTTAGTCAGAAGTAATGCAACCACTGCAGTGGTAATTGAACTAATAGCATCCATATGTGAGAATACATAGACATATGAGGTGAATGTGGCAGTTGCCATCTGTCATTACAGGTTATCTGGAGGGGCCTGCCAGCAAGCCTACAGACAAGACATCTCAAGATGCAAGAAAATATAGGGATCTATATTGTATTAATGCCATTGTGATACTGTAAGGGAAATGAAATAGTCATTTGAGTCTATGAGATGAATGAGTGTATGAAGTGATTACCTTGTTTTGTGATTAAGTTGTTCTGTTAAGAAGTTTACCTGTTAAAATGTGTTGAAGAAAAAAGAAAGCGGAAAGGAGTGATGTACACAGCTAGCTGTGTTAATGTTTACTGTGAGCCCCGAGTATCGTTGAGAACAAACACAAAAAAACACTCCTGAGACCGGGAAAAATAATGTTACCAAACGAAACGGACTGTACGTCGTGAGTGTCTTGAAGAGGGATAACACCAGGTGTGGCACTAGTTTGCCCAAATTCAGCTGAGGAGCTGGGTGAGCTTTGCGCTGCACTGTTTTGCGCTGACGGTCCATCAGTGACACTGAACTCTGGTCCGTCATGACCAGTGTGTGGCACTTTCAGTAGGTGACTGCGATTCCTTTGCAGAGTGTTGCCGTATTCAGTAAGGACCTCATAAGACCTACAGTTGTGCTCGAAAGTTTACATACCCCGGCAGAACGAGGTTTTTGCTTTCTTAGCCTTTTTACAGAGAATATGAATGATAACACAAAAACTTTTTTTCCACTCATGGTCAGTGGTTGGGTGAAGCCATTCATTGATAAACAACTGTGTTTTCTATTTTTAAATCATAATGAAAACAAAAAACATCCAAATAACCCTGATCAAAAGTTTACATACCCCAGTTCTTAATACCATGTATTGCCCCCTCTAACATCAATGACAGCTTGAAGTCTTTTGTGGTAGTTGTGGATGAGGCTCTTTATTTTCTCAGATGGTAAAGCTGCCCATTCTTCTTGTCAAAAAGCCTCCAGTTCCTGTAAATTCCTGGGCTGTCTTGCATGAACTGCGCACTTCAGATCTCCCCAGAGTGGATCAATGATATTGAGGTCAGGAGACTGAGATGGCCACTCCAGAACCTTCACTCTGTTCTGCTGTAGCCAATGACAGGTCAACTTGGCCTTGTGTTTTGGATCATTGTCATGTTGGAACGTCCAAGTACGTCTCAAGCACAGCTTCCAGGCTGATGAGTGCAAATTTTCCTCCAGTATTTGCTGATAACGTGCTGCATTCATCTTTCCTTCAACTTTGACCAAGTTTCCTGTGCCTTTGTAGCTCACACATCCCCAAAACATCAGCGATCCACCTCCATGCTTTACAGTAGGAATGGTGTTCCTTTCATCATAGGCCTTGTTGACACCTCTCCAAACGTAATGTTTATGGTTGTGGCCAAAAAGTTCAGTTTTGGTCTCATCACTCCAAATTACCTTGTTCCAGAAGTTTTGAGGCTTGTCTCTGTGCTGTTTGGTGTATTGTAGGCGACATACTTTGTGGCATTGTGCAGTAATGGCTTTCTTCTGGCAACTCGACCATGCAGCCCATTTTTCTTCAAGTGCCTCCTTATTGTGCATCTTGAAACAACCACACCGTTAGGTTTCAGAGAGTCCTGTATTTCAGCTGATGTTATTTGTGGGTTTTTCTTTGCATCCCGAACAATTTTCCTGGCAGTTGTGGCCGAAATTTTTGTTTGAGCACAACTGTAGGTGCGATTTCTTTGATTACCCTTGCAATAGGCCCCCAATATCCATCACATCTGATGCGTACCACGTCGTCCTCTGCCAGCGGACACAGTGGCTTTGTGGACCTATTGTAGGTTTGCAGTCTGTTCTGGTTAGTTGGACGTTCTTTCTTTTTAAGTGTTGAGCTGTGGGCAGCCACGTTCTCAGCTGTCTGTTCATAAGAATTTCTGCCGGAGACTTTCTACACTCAAGTGGAGCAGCTCTGTAGTTAAGTATAGCCAGGTGAAGGTCACCTCCAGTCTCGGCAGCTTTCTTTAACAGTCGTTTAACGATTTGCACACCCTTCTCGGTAGGGCTGTGCTAAAAAATCGATACGGCAATATATCGCGATATTTATTTTCCTGATATCTGCATCGATTTCCAACTCCAAATATTGATATATATATTTTTAAATTAATGTTTTAAGCGGGGTGTGAAGTACAACTTCCGCTCCTGTAGATGGCGTGGCACGGCTCACTCTGGTTGCCTCGAATGCCCGCGATTCGTTGTTGTGACAGAGTGAAAGTTAAAAGTAGTATGGCAGACATCAGAGCGGTCCCTCCAAAATACAAAGCCGACGTGTGGGTACACTTCAGTTTCAAAAACAAACCACGAAGCAAGGAGTTGGATAAAGCAAATGTAATTTCAGGAAACACTACCAACCTGCGAGCTCACCTAATCAGACCCCATGCACATGTAACGTTAATGTCCCAGCAGCAACCGAAACCTGGCGACCCGAGGCAAACTATGCTGGATGATACAACGAACAGACTTTCATCTACCTCATCTCGAGCTCGGAAGATTACGGAGTCAGTGGTGCATTTTATTTGTCAAGATTTGCGCCCCTATAGTGTGGTTGAGAACACTGGCTTCAGGTATATGGTTAACACTATGGAACCACACTATGTGATCCCGACTCACAAACACGTTACCGAGGTAGCTGTGCCCAGGATGTATGAAGAGGTGAAGCATGTAGTAGAAATGTCTCTTGGCTCAGCAGAAAGAGTGGCCCTTACGGTGAAGACACACAGGCAGCGTTGACCCCGGCCGCCAAAGCCGCCTCCATTCATTTTGAATGGGGACCGGCGAGACGCTCACACGGGCCATGATGGGATTGTAGGTGTCGAGCGGCCAACCGGCAGGGCGTCGAGAAGAAGTTGAAATCAGTGAACTTTGACCCGGCTGCTTGAAAACGTCACCAAGCAGCAACTAATCGGATGTCACAACATCGCATTTTCACTTCGCGGGCACAGTCAAATGCATGAAATAAAATGAGGAGGAACTTATTGTAGTTGTAAGATTTACAACCCTGCTCTGCCGTTATACAGCTACAGTGACAGAATAAACATTACCTTTAAAAATTTGGCAGAAATCATCGGCATTTCTGATGTACAAATATAAATATGTGTAAACAGATCTCCAGAAAGATTAGCCTAAGTGGTACAATGATATTGTCTTATGTACAATGACAAGGTTTTCAACGGATGTTTGACCTATCTGGTTTAGCTAGGCTATTGTTCCCCCCCCAACATCATATAGCTAACTTGTAATTAGCCCACAACATTAATCAGACAACCAATAGATAAAATCTGCCAAAATAAGATTGTATCTCATATGAAAGATGCCTGGGAGAATTAATCCGAATGAAACAGCTGGCACTTATTAACGTTCCATCTATTAACGTGATCACAAGAAAAACACTTTAAAGTACTTGTTGTCGCTAACTAAAACAGTGATATTACCAATGAATGTATACACAGTATATCAACAGTGTGCTATTTACTTGTTTCTGGTTATCCGTGGTAGTGAATAAAAAAATGACGACTCCTGAGTGACAACTGTACTAGACACGCCCACAAGCGTTGGTGTTACAACCCAAAACCCAAGGACAGGAAACACTATGGTAGTGTAGGGGATACAGCAATTCACCCGGCCTGAGCTTCGGTTGTAACCTAACTGATGTATGCTTTGACATGGACGTCAGTATGTATGAATCTAAATGTTGGGAGTGTAGCACTGAGGGAACAAGGCGCACTTACCTCCTCCTGGGCAAACACCGGGCCCGTTCCTTGTGGTGACGCCAGAGTCGGCCAGCCCTCGTTCATTCTTCGTTCAGATTTTTATTAAAAGGTGCGAAGTTAAGTTCGGTGTTCCGTTCATTTCCGGTGTTCCGTAATATGGTGAGTACCAAACCAGAAAAATTGAAAGGGAGAACGCTGAGAAGTCCTTAACCTGAGCACTTCTGTCTCAGCTTCACACAGGGGCTCCACCCCTGCCCTTTGAAACCACCGCCCCTTTTATAAGTTTTCCCAGGAGGCAAGCTCCACCCTGCCCCCCAGTACATGAGGTGTGGTAGTGAAAGTGTGGTGTCTAGGCTAAGGTGCATCCCTATCCGTAATAGTTGGGCAGTGTCAGGCAGCAGCGGCGCCAAGCGTCTTCGACGCTGCCTGTGTGTCTTCACCGTTACATGCGAAGCCTGGACATCAAGAGCCACCAAGTCGTATTTCACAATCACGTCGCACCACATCAGTGAGGACTGGAAACTGATTTCACATGTGTTGCAGACGAGGGCAATGCATGAGAGCCATACAGGTAGCAACATCGCAGAGCTGCTGAAAAGCGCGTTGGAGGAATGGGACTTAAAAAGAAAGCACCCAGCCATAGTCACAGACAACGTGTCAAACATGACCATCGCAGTGCAGCTAGCCAGCATGTTACATTTTAAATGTTTCGCGCACACATTGAATTTGGCTTCACAGCGCATACTGAAGCTAACATCAGTCGCCCGGTTGCTTGGAAGAGTGAGAAGAATAACCGGCTTTTTCAGACGCAGCACCACAGCCAGCCATGTACTGCGTGAAAAACAAAAGCTGCTAAGCCTGCCTCAACACACATTGCTCACTGACGTTGTTACCAGATGGAATAGTGCTTATGACATGCTGCAGCGCTTTTTAGAACAGCAGCCAGCCATCCATGCTGCCCTCTTCTCAGCTGAGGTGAGGAAGACTGAGAAGGAGATCTGCACCCTCCATGAGTCAGACGTAACAGCTGCTGAAGAAGTTGTCAACACTATGAAGCCCATGAAGGTAGCTACACTTAGTATGTCCGAGGATACCACTCCAACACAATCAATTGTAGCACCACTCCATGTCCAGCTGATCCATGATCTACAAGACAGCCCAAGTGATTCAAACACAACAAAGGAAATCAAATCTGCCATTTGCCAGGATCTCAACAAGAGGTACTTGGACGAGCATAAGGAGACTCTTTACGTGGCCTCTGCTATGGATCTGAGGTTTAAGGCCCTGCCCTTCCTTTCAGAAGACCAACAGCAGGACATCTATGCAAGAATTATTGCAGAAGCTGAATTACAAGTGCCATTAAACATTGGACTGCTATAACCAATACATATCAATGCTAGATTTAAAAATATCCATTTAGGTTTAAAAAGCATAAATATTGAAAGGAAAAGTTTAAAAAGCATAAATACTAGTGAATGATTGTAAATCATTTACGTTACATGAAAACATAGTTTGCCTATTGAATTTTGGCCCAATGTATAGGTACTGATTCCATAAATTCCAAAGAGAATCAAATGCTAATTTTGCATTGCTGCATTGTATGCATTGCTGTTTTTCTGAAGAGAGAGACTGGCGGAGAGACAGAGATAGAGACTGATGTGAATGTGGTACAAAAAGATGAGGACAGCAATCATGGTCCTGTGCAAGATGACATCTCTGCAGCACCATCCAAGAGAGCAGGGCTTTTTTGCTCTCTAGATGATATACTTGGTCAAACATATGCTGCAGGTTAGTGTGACAACCCTTTAAGGCCACTGGGAAAAATTCCAAAGAATGCCCATGATGTTTCATCCTACAAACATGTCTGAAAAACAAATGTGCCAACTCTGTTGTGTTCTGCTTAAATTAATTGCTCTTCCCTAGCACCCTGTAATTAAAGGGTGTCTCACCAAGTCACTAAATAACGTATTTTGAAATATTGAAAATGTATATAAAAATATTTCTACTTTATAGTCTTATTGATATTGATTTATTGTTGTCCACCCCTACTGTAGGTGCTGCAAAGAAATTAAAAACCGCAGAGGAGGAGATGGCAAGATACAAGGAGGAAGCTCCCCTGCCACTCGGTGTCAATCCACTGAACTGGTGGAAGGGGCATCAGAGCGAGTATCCTCTCTTGTCACACATTGCAAAGAGATACCTGTGTATTCCTGGGACTAGTGTCTCCTCGGAGAGAGTTTTCTCTACCGCGGGGGATATTATTACAGCACAGAGGAGTGCACTGGCCCCAGACCATCTTGATCAAATTCTGTTCCTGAACAAAAATCTGAAGTCAAAGTAGGCCTACTATCGTGTACATGTGTTGGAGAATCTGTTTTAGATTCTGCCTTAAGATTCTCAGCTAAAGACAGACCATTTACGAAGGGTTCATATAAAAGTATCATGTACACCTGCAAACAACATTTGAGTTGGACTATATTATGTTTACAGTTTACTTACATCATACAGTTTTAGTTAATTTTGTTCATAAGAATACTAAATATGCACTGTTTTCCCTCATACAGTTCATTTTGTTCAGTGACACTAAAAATAAAGAGTACTTGTGCATATGTTCTTTATTTTCATAGGTCTGCATTTCAGTTTACAGTCCTCTATGAGCCCGACACCATCCAGTGACTTCACTGTGTTCATTGTTCAGTCAGTCACACAAGAAATTAATATAAGCACTTTATATGATGTTTACAATGTGTTCAGGGACACAAAAGAATATTTGTGCAATTTATAATGTGCAAAAGCACACTTATGCATTTTCATGTTTTCAGTTTCAGTCTGTTTCATTGTGTCTTGTAAAAGTGCAAGAATGCATTTAAATTACATTTTTAATTTTGATTGTATGGTTATGGCAGTGTTTGGTAATTTGCCAATACCAAAATAAATTGGAAAGGAAATTTTGAATGAAATTGTTTTGCCTCAGTTTGTTTGCAGAATTGTCAGTATAATGTGATGAGAGATTACACAGATCCTACACAGCAACTTGTATTTCAGTTCTGTTTTTACATTTTCAGTGAACTATGTGGAATATCGCAATATATCGCAATATGCATGGTATTGCAATACATCGTGATATATCATATCGTGACTCATGTATCGTGATACGTATCGTATCGTGAAATCCTTGCCAATACCCAGCCCTACTTCTCGGCCATCCCACTTGACCGAGGAAAGTGTGGGCTCGATGTCACATGTTCAAAACCATAAGACTCTGCAAAGTCCTTGTACTCCTGGCTACTACATTGAGGCCCATTGTCACTCACAACCGAGGAAAGTGTGGGCTCGATGTCACATGTTCAAAACCATAAGACTCTGCAAAGTCCTTGTACTCCTGGCTACTACATTGAGGCCCATTGTCACTCACAACAGTCATTGGAATTCCGTGCCTTGAGAAAATGGCTTTGGTGTGTTTTATCACTTGCTTTGCTGATGTTTCGGGAAGCAAAGAATATTCTGGAAAGTTTGACTGATAGTTGATGATGACAAGGTAGTCTTTCCCAGCCAACTGAAACAAGTCTGTGCCCACTTTTCTCCATGGCTCCGCAGGCTTGCTGTGAGCCATAAGGGGCTCCTTTTGTAATTGGTACCTGTGGCGGTGGCATGTGTCACAGCCCTGCACAAGTTGCTCAATGTCTCTGTTCATGTGTGGCCAAAACATCAGAGCTCTGGCTTGTCGCTTGCATTTTTCAATGCCTAAATGTCCTTTGTGTGTGAGTTTTGCCACCTGTGATCACATTGAAGTGGGTATGACAATTCTATTGCCTTTCATTAAAACCCCATTAACCGCAGTTAGTTCCTCCCTGAAGTTCAGGTACGGGTGTGGTAGCATTTGTAAACCTGGTTGGCATATTATCTCCCTATCAACCTGCAGTTCGAGGTCATTTGCTGTTTCCTCTGCAATCTGCCTCCATTTCTCCTCAGACACAGGCATGTTTTTTTGTACACAGTCACTGTGAATCTGTACATCTTGAGCTGTACTGCTCGGGCTGGTGTTGCTCAAGTACGCTTAAGTATGCTTGGCAAATCTGCACTGCCTTTTCCAAAGTAAGGTCTATTTCTTTT
>JAFBMS010003271.1:0-14517 GCA_019788955.1 Albula glossodonta | reverse complement strand
CACTCACACACACACTCACTCACACACTCACACACACTCACACACACACACACACACACACACACACAGCTGTATTGTCCTGATTGTGACTGGCCTTGTTTAAATCACTCGGGGTATTTAACGGGCCTTTATGTGCATGATTTCCTTTCAGGTTTCTGTGTCTTTGCATCAGATCTCCCCAAAAGGAGGGCTGTGGCTGAGTGGGGTACAGCTGTTCAGCAGGCTGTGTTTCGCTCTCTCTGTCATGCGCTAAATGCAGGTGCGCAAAACTGAGGCGTCCTCGCACGCGTTTTGTCCCGCCGGGAAATGCTTTGCTGAAACCAGCCCTTCGTCTCACAAGCGCCAGGGGTTTTTCCGGCCACGTCCCATTTGACATTTCCCCAATATTAGCTCCGAGCTCCGCCCCCCCCCCCCCCCCCCCAATCGCACCAGGAAGCACAGGGAGAGTCGCCCTTTAAAGAGGATATCTGGAACGAGTAAAAAACAGAAGGATAAAAAAGGAGGGAAAGAAATTGCAAAAATAGCAGAAGATACAGAGTGGAAATGGGGGGGTGAAAGAGAGACAAAAAAGACGAAGAGAGACTGAAAAACAGAGGGGGAAAAAGAGCAAAAATAGAGGAATAGAATGAGTAACTGAAAGAGAGATTGTAAAATAGGGAATACAAAGAGAAAAATAAATAGAGGGATGGAGGGTGAAAAATACAAAGGAAGAAAGAGTGAGAAACAGAGGCAGAGAGTTGCTGGATGGAGCAGATTTGCTGCAGTGTGTCTTTGTCCCTGTGGTGTCCTATTAGCCAGAGCTAAATGATAGCCCTTAACCCCACCCCACCCCCCGCCTCACCCCACCCAAAAAATAGAGTTATCTGACTCTGAACGGCCTTGGCAGGGCACAGTTCCAGGGGAGAGCAACTCGGCGAGCCTATTAGCCGAAAGATTGATCACCGTGAGCTTTCCGGGTGAATTCCGAAGGGCAGTTAACAGGGCTGGAGCCGTAGGAATTGAGGGCTGCAAATTGGGGGGGCTGTTGGGGGGGGGGGGGGGGTGGGCGAAGATTTGAGACAGAACGAGATCAGACAAGTTAGAGTATGTCTGGGCTGTGTATGGTGGGGAATGTTAAGAGCCGCTGAGAGCGAAAGCGAAACGGGGTGTGTGACCTTACGGTGGGGGGGGGGGAAAGGCAGAGCCTCCACTCTGCTTAACGAGGGGGTCCAGCGGACTGCGGGGAGCAGGGGGGGGGGGAGGGGGGCCCTCAGGACGGGGTGCTCAGCTGGGACTCCGGGTTAGGGGATGTCAAACACCAGTCACGCAGGGCTGCTGCTGCGCCAGCTGGCTAACGTCCCTTTGAAATCCAGCGACGGAGACTAAGAGTAGATTTAAATTGACTTTATTGCAAATTAACTGGGGTCTAATTGTTAAAGGTTCGTTGAAGTGCTGAAGCACACCACAAAAACACACACACACACACACATATCAGCCACTGCGCCACGGCTGCTTCATCCAGACTGCACCAATCAATCACTCAATTTGTTCATGTCAACCGGTACCTGGATGGGGTCAACACTGAGCTGTGTTAGAATCAGCTGACCATGTGGCTCGTCAGGACCAGGGCTGGGGACTCCCCGGCCAGGGGGGCATGTAGGGGGTGTGTTATCAGTTGGCTGCATTTAACCAAATGTGCAAGGGGCCTCCATAGATTCACTACTCAATGATTTGGACCAATGATTGTGTTTTGCTGTAACAAAACTAATTTTTGATTGGTTCTAACAAGCCAGTTATTGACAGCTGGCTGTAGTTCCACTCATCCTCTCATCTATGGTACCCAGTCACCTTTTCCAAAACAGCGCTCCCGTCTGTTTGAGCGTGTACCTGCGATCTGTCCACACCAGCATGCCATCGAAGCGCTCCAACTGTGCAGAAACTGTTCTGCTCAACTGCAGGATCCCTGATGGGACAGAAAAACAGTGGTTTGGAACTTCTAATTTCTGTTAAAGGCCCTCTGCAGCCAGTTTTACTCCTGATTTTACTTGAAAAGGCCTCATAGAATGGAGGAATACGGTGATCCTGTGGGAGCTCGCAGAACTGGATATAGGGAGAGTAATGCCCCTTAAATTTCTCTAACTGTTAGCAGAATAGTTACATCTCTTTAATATATAGCTGAATGTTACAACATTTACCTCCATAACACTTTCAAAAATGTTCCAATTCGATTGCTGTGAAACTACAGGAAATGATGTGTCTGGCCGAATCAGGCAGACCTTTAGAGGAAGGAAGGTGCTTTTAAAAGAAAATAAAAAATGTAAAAAATAGTATGTGTGACGGCAGATTAGCTGCCATCATCAATCACGGCTGGGACTTTGAGGCAGTTTCTATGAGACGGAGTGGAGCGCTTTCATTTCAGAGGCCAGACTAAGAATGCACGAACACTCCTGAATGATTTCAATTTCAGGGAAGGCAGGAGAGGTCGCTGCCATTGAGATGAAATGAATAGAGTTTGGACATATTTAGATATTTAGACAGCAATTTGTGCCAGAAGAACAGCCATCATCAGTACGGCTTCTACTGTTTTTCAGCGGGTGGGGGGGGCAGGAGGGGTTTTTTAGGGGGGGGGGGCAGGGGGGGTTTTTGGGGGGGGGGGGGGGGGGCAGGAGGGGTTTTTAGGGGGGGGGGGGGGGGGCAGGAGGGGTTTTTAGGCGGGGGGGGGGTTTGGGTAACACCCAGAACTTGATGTCTTCAAGGCAACTTGACACAAGCAAAATGCCAGTTTTTCTGGTGGATGGGACCCACAGTCTGCATCCTGTTAAGGCACTGTTCCAGTGTGGTGGATGGGTCCCATGGTCTGCATCCTGTTAAGGCACTGCTCCAGGGTGATGATGGGCCCCACAGTCTGCATCTTATTAAGGCACTGTTCCAGTGTGTGGATAGACCCCACAGTGTGCATCCTGTTAAGGCACTGCTCCAGTGTGTGGATGGGTCCCATGGTCTGCATCCTGTTAAGGCACTGCTCCAGTGTGTTGATGGGCCCCACAGTCTGCATCCTATTAAGGCACTGTTCCAGTGTGTGGATGGGTCCCATGGTCTGCATCCTGTTAAGGCACTGCTCCAGTGTGTTGATGGGCCCCACAGTCTGCATCCTGTTAAGGCACTGTTCTAGTGTGTGGATGGGCTCCACAGTCTGCATCCTGTTAAGACACTGCTCCATTGTGTGGATGGGCCCCACAGTGTGCATCCTGTTAAGGCACTGTTCCAGTGTGTGGATGGGTCCCATGGTCTGCATCCTGTTAATGCACTGCTCCAGTGTGTGGATGGGCCCCACAGTCTGCATCCTGTTAAGGCACTGTTCCAGTGTGTGGATGGGCCCCACAGTGTGCATCCTGTTAAGGCACTGTTCCAGTGTGTGGATGGGTCCCATGGTCTGCATCCTGTTAAGGCACTGCTCCAGTGTGTTGATGGGCCCCACAGTCTGCATCCTGTTAAGGCACTGTTCCAGTGTGTGGATGGGCTCCACCGTCTGCATCCTGTTAAGGCACTGTTCCAGTGTGTGGATGGACCCCACAATCTGCATCCTGTTATGGCACTGTTCCAGTGTGTGGATGGGCTCCACCGTCTGCATCCTGTTAAGACACTGCTCCAGTGTGTTGATGGGCCCCACAGTCTGCATCCTGTTAAGACACTGCTCCAGTGTGTTGATGGGCCCCACAGTCTGCATCCTGTTAAGGCACTTTTCTAGTGTGTTAATGGGCCCCACAGTCTGCATCCTGTAAAGACACTGTTCCAGTGTGTGGATGGGCCCCACAGTCTGCATCCTGTCAAGGCACTGTTCCAGTGTGTGGATGGGCCCCACAGTCTGCATCCTGTTAAGGCACTGCTCCAGTGTGTGGATGGGCCCCACAGTCTGCATCCTGTTAAGGCACTGTTCCAGTGTGTGGATGGGCCCCACAGTCTGCATCCTGTTAAGACACTGTTCCAGTGTGTGGATGGGCCCCACAGTCTGCATCCTGTTAAGGCACTGTTCCAGTGTGTGGATGGGTCCCATGGTCTGCATCCTGTTAAGACACTGTTCCAGTGTGTGGATGGACCCCACAGTCTGCATCCTGTTAAGGCACTGTTCCAGTGTGTGGATGGGCCCCACAGTCTGCATCCTGTTATGGCACTGTTCCAGTGTGTGGATGGGCCCCACAGTCTGCATCCTGTTAAGACACTGTTCCAGTGTGTGGATGGACCCCACAATCTGCATCCTGTTATGGCACTGTTCCAGTGTGTGGATGGGCCCCACGGTCTGCATCCTGTTAAGGCACTGCTCCAGTGTATGGATGGACCCCACAGTCTGCATCCTGTTAAGGCACTGCTCCAGTGTATGGATGGACCCCACAGTCTGCATCCTGTTAAGGCACTGTTCCAGTGTGTGGATTGGCCCCATGGTCTGCATCCTGTTAACGCACTGTTCCAATGTGTCTGGAACAGTGACAATGTGTGTGTGTGTGTGTGTGTGTGTATGTGTGTATGTGTGTGTGTGTGTGTGTGTGTGTGTGTGTATGTGTGTGTGTGTGTGTATGTATGTGTGTGTGTGTATGTGTGTGTGTGTGTGTATGTGTGTGTGTGTGTGTGTGTGTGTGTGTGTGTGTGGGGGGGGGGGGGGGGGGTGGGAGTCTCTAATGCGTGATTAGTAAGTGTGTATGTGTATGTGTCAGTCTAATCGCAGTTGGCTTCAGCCAATTAAACAATGATAAATTCTCAGATTTTCTATCCTGGAAAAAATATGAAACCTGAAAAGATCAGTCTTGTGTATCCAAAATAATTAACCACCAAATTAATTCCCTCAGAACAGAATTTAGTGGAATAATTTGTCACCTTCACCTTCACCAGCAGCAGTCAGTCAATGAGAAGCATGGAGGCTGATAGGGGGAGGGGTCTCGCCCAGCCCCGCCTCTGTAATGGAGGCTGATAGGGGGAGGGGTCTCACCCAGCCCCGCCTCTGTAATGGAGGCTGATAGGGGGAGGGGTCTCACCCAGCCCCGCCTCTGTAATGGAGGCTGATAGAGGGAGGGGTCTCACCCAGCCCCGCCTCTGTAATGGAGGCTGATAGGGGGAGGGGTCTCACCCAGCCCCACCTCTGTAATGGAGGCTGATAGGGGGAGGGGTCTCACCCAGCCCCACCTCTGTAATGGAGGCTGATAGGGGGAGGGGTCTCACCCAGCCCTGCCTCTGTAATGGAGGCTGATAGGGGGAGGGGTCTCACCCAGCCCTGCCTCTGTAATACAGGCTGGCTGCAGGACACTGGGGGTTCGAGGGGGTTGTCAGATCACCCTCCCCCCGTCTCTCCCTCTTCCCCTTCCCGCTTTTAACACGCTTTTAACACACCGGGTCTGGGGGCAAGTGTATCTGCCGGGGGTATTCACTCAGAGGAGTATTTGGCTGTGGGGATGGAGCGTGTGGTGGGGGCAGTTTAGGTAACAGGGTCAGCAGAAACACATCTTAGTATTTTTTTTTTATACTTTTGGTAACCTGAGAGGGAGAACACATGATCAAACTGTGTGCACAGTCAGTCTTCCTGAGTGAGTTACTGAGGTGTGTGGTGTGCTGAGTGATGCCAGAGTTATGGAGAGGAGCTCTGCTCCCATCTAGGGGCCAAGTGCGGTACTGCATGTCAGAGCTGTTTGCCATTCTAGGGTTCATGAAAAGGTTGGGACACACACACACACACCCACACACACAAACACACACACACACACACACACACACTCACACACACACACACACACACACACACACACATACACACACACTCACATACACACACACACACACGCACACACACACACACTCACACACACACCACACACACACTCACACACACACACCACACACACACACACACACACACTCACACACATACACACACACACACACACACTCAGACACACACACACACACACACACACACACACATACACACATTTACGCAAATAGAAGAACTCATGTTCACATACACCACACACACACACACACACACACACATACACACACTAACACACACGCAGTAATGCACATGCACCCACA
The DNA here is from genome assembly GCA_019788955.1 of Albula glossodonta. Lineage (NCBI taxonomy): Eukaryota > Metazoa > Chordata > Actinopteri > Albuliformes > Albulidae > Albula > Albula glossodonta. Next base: position 8,460 of record JAFBMS010003271.1, on the reverse strand, counting down.
CACACATACACACAAACACATACACTTGCACACACATTATAACGCACACACACCCAGAGACAGAGAGGGAGAGAAAGAGGGACAGCGAGAGAGGGAGAGAGAGGAGAGTGAGAAAGAGGTTGGGGGGGAGAGCTGGAGGGGTGGGATGATTCATTGGATGATTAAAATTGATGACATCATCATATTTTCTGTCCCCTTCCTGACATCAGGCTGTTGAATTATGTTGTTTTTATGTTCCTCTTGATTTGTGTCATTTTAGTTTTAAACAGCAGCAGAGAACAGCCCTGAGTGTGTGTGTGTGTGTGTGTTTTTTAACCACTGTTCTTCTCGTATAATTTAGCCAATGTGCAATGCAAGGTGCCATGTACTACCTACTTTGTTATTTAATTAAATGATATGCGCAGACTAGCTCAGAGTCACCAGCTGCAGTCCTATGCGTGTTTGTGGAGCCGCATATGTGTGTGTGTCAGTCTGTTTGTTGTCCATCTCTGTGGGTGTCCATCTTTGATTTTGGTCCCAGTGTTTTTGGCGCCTTTGGTTTTCCAGCTCCAGGGTCAATGTTGCTTGCTGTTAAAGCAAAGATCTTGCATGTTCAGACAAACACCCAGCGATTATTTTCCCAGGGAGAGGAGAGCTACTGACCCAACTGAGAGCAAAGCTGTCTTTTTACAACTGTGCCCTGAATATATAACAATATAAAAGTACAACACACCATAAAATGAACTCAAGTGTTCTATATATATATATACATATATATATATATATATATATATATATATCTTCATTTTTAAAAAGTTCTCCAACTCTGAGCTTATATCAGAATGCATTGTCATGTAGCAGTGTGCTGGACAAAATGGTACACCCTAGCCTCCTCATATGACCATGAATGAATTGCTCTTGAAAATAAAGTGTATTTAATAATGGCTGTTTCTCATAGTCTCTGTCCATGTCATACTAAGGCCTACCCCCCCACTCACCACTGACTATCATGTGCTCTTCTGTGTCCTCAAACCCCAAGATGACTCCGCTGCTCTGATACTGGCCTGTCTCTGCTGCCCTCTAGTGCCTGATACACAAATTGCAGATACAATTCCATTCAACCATGTTGAGGGAAATAATGCAGTGACTATTCTTATATGGATACTATTATTATTACTGTTAGTAGTAGTAGTTGTACAGGTTGACCATCCCTAATCCAAAAATCTAAAAGCCGAAATGTAGCAAAATCTGAAAATTTTTTGAGCACCAACATGATGCAACAAGTGGAAAACTCCACACCTGACCTATGCAACTTATGACCATCTATACATATCACCAAAAAAAAGAAATACTGTATACAAGAAAGAAAAAACATATGTAAAGATTACGCTTGCATGGCTGCATGTGTGTGTCCAACTCAAAAACTGATCTCCAAGGTTTTCTTTTCTATGATTCTGACAGTACGCTCTTTTTTTTGTTGTGACTCTTGGCTCATACACTGAACGTGCTCTCTCTTAGCCTGTGTGTCTCCATAAGAATGTAGCAGAAGTCTTTGAGATCTGTGCACTGTAACTTCACCATCAGAGATAACAGACTGGCCTCTGGCTATGGCTGGAGATCCACAGTGGCGGGGCAACAATCGGTTCAGCCTTCCTGGGAAAAAAAGGGGTTAAACCGGCTAAAGTTACTAGTCTCATGGCCAGAGGTGTAGCTGGAAATTCTGGGTCCTGTACACAGGCAGGCTCTGAGGGCTCCTGATTTTCGTGGGCCCCTCCAAACCCTTGGACCATTTATATTTAGTACCCTTTTTCCCCTTGGTGCTACGCTGCTGCTCATGGCTTTCTAGTGACCTCTCCTAGTTGATCGAGAGCCTTGAAGTGCGTAAGCCGAACATATGCTGACACCACAGGCAGTGTGTAATCAGTGACACATCAACAGTGTGGAAAAGAGGACCAATCGTCAGACGAATTGGAGGAGTCATGTGATTACTACTTCCTAAAGCCTCAATGACCCTCTCCAACTTCCTCAAACTTCAAGAAGTAGTAATCACATGACTACTCCAATTCATCCGATGATTGGTCCTCTTTTCCACACTGCTGATGTGTCACCGATTACACACTATTTCGTTCAAGATTGGACAAAGGAGGGTGAAATCCCCCATAAAACAAAAATAGGACGTGCAACTCAAGAAGAACTAGGTGGAATTTCCAGCTGTCCACACACTGTAACTTCACCCTAAGGGATGACAGGTCCGGAGAGTGCAGCTCTATGAGAGACGAGTGGAACTGCAGCAGTTTTATACACTTCACCTGAAGAAATGACAGTTTATTCGCTGCAAAGATGACTCAGCTCTGCTTCCACTTACAGTGAAATGTGCATTCTGTTTCTGTCTTTCTGCTGGAGAAAAAAAAAGCAAATATTGGGTGAGATGTTCTGTGTAAGGCTCTCGCTCATTTCATTTTTGTCAGGAGATTTCACTGAAATTTCCCAAATTTGCTCCAAATGTCATCCCCTGGAGCATCAAGCTACACGTACAAAATCTTCCACCAGTCAGCAGATATCTGTGCGGTCGGAGTTCTGTCCCTCCAGGCTGGTGCAGGAAACCTAAAGTTCCCGGTTTCACATGTAGCTGTTGCCACATATATTTTATTTTTATTATATATATATATATATATATAGAGAGAGAGAGAGAGAGAGAGAAAGAGAGAGAGAGAGAGAACAATAATGACTCCATGATCATCCCTTTTTTTCACATATGAAATGTACAAAAACCTATTAGACATGTGTCAGGAAATAATGTTAATTGTAAATTATATTTTCTTATTTTTTCCAGGGTCCTCGAGACAGATCCAGGCTAAACCAGATCTGGGCTGCACAGGGTGCATGTCTGAGGACAGGCAGATCTCCAGATCCAGGCTAAACCAGATCTGGGCTTCACAGGGTGCATGTCTGAGGACAGGCAGATCTCCAGATCCAGGCTAAACCAGATCTGGGCTGCACAGGGTGCATGTCTGAGGACAGGCAGATCTCCAGATCCAGGCTAAACCAGATCTGGGCTGCACAGGGTGCATGTCTGAGGACAGGCAGATCTCCAGATCCAGGCTAAACCAGATCTGGGCTGCACAGGGTGCATGTCTGAGGACAGGCAGATCCCCAGATCCAGGCTGTAATGAGGTTAAATCCCATCTACCACAGGAGCGATTATCCACTACGTGAGAATGAAAGCTGTTCACACAAGCTCCGCACTTATTAACTTTAACTTCAGTGTTTGAAGAGCACACAATTCGAATGGCTCTCATTTTTTGTCATGCAAATATTTCGTTTTCATTTAGAGATCAATCTAAGGATTTTTGAAGAGCTCTGGGCCTTTCTCGGGTGAATTATGCAGGCCTGAAAAGCCCTGGAAAGGTAGTTCATCTTGTGAAAGCATAAAAAAGCTGATACTTTGAGTACACAGTGTGAGTCTAATAGATATGCCGTACTCCGGATCATCTGAGCAGACAGTGCGAGGGTGACTTATCTTTGCCGTCAACCATCTTTTCAGCTCACAGTGTGAGTCAGACTTCAGCCACTCTGGACCAGGAACGGATGCAACGTCTTACCTTAAAGCCCGCAACCATACATCATACATTGCCGCGTGAGTCGGAGGTGTGACTCGCTAACGGCTGCCTCGTTCTGAAGTTTGCGGGAAACGGTTGCCATGTGAGGCGAGACAGTTCTACTGAATTCAGGATAGGGAAAAGATGGGTAGAAAATAACAAAAAATGCACTGCACTTACCTCACCTTACTCACCTTAGCAAGAAGGTGAGGCCAATTAGATAAAAACCAGCAGATACTATAGCCCTCCAGGACTGAAGCTGAATCGCCCTGGTGCACAGTGTAAAGTATAGGGCGTAAAGTGTGGAGTATCAAGTGTAAACATTTTAAGTGTAAAGTACTGGGTAAATGTACTGTAGTACCCTCAGCAAGGTGGTATTGTAGACATGCACATTGCTGTACGATTAATGTAAGACATTGAGCTGGATGGGTTTGCCGTGGTACAGACACCAAGAAGCCAAGCGGTGTAGTTTGGGGGGAGAGGGAGAGTAGACAGGACGAGGGTCAATGCAATGTTTTACCTGCAAACCCGCAACCAAAACAGACTTGTGGTTATGAGTCTGACAGGCTACTGTATCTAATTGTAGAATAATGTTGCTGCTGTCCTGGGGGGAGGGGGGTGACTGGACGGGGGGTGGGGGAGGATCAGAAGGTCTCCTATGACACCATAGCGTTGGGTGACTCAGTAACAGAGCCGGGTCAGTCTGGACCAATGATCCTGCCTCGCACAGCCGCGGGCATCGTCTCTGAATGACATCACTCCCTCTCCTCTGACTCCGAAGTGCCGCTGTATACAGTCGTTGTCATGACGATGCAGACACTGGCCAGTCCAGCCCCCCGGGCCCTGACCTCAGATGAGCTCTGTCCCAGCGATCCTGTAATGTCCTGGCACAAGACCAGACACATCCGTGCTGATCCAGAAGCATGCACAGTGTGTAGAGTAGAGCAGCTCTGTAGTATAAATCTGTATGCGATGGTGAGTGAGCTGCACTCGGAGGTTGCGGGTTCAGTTCCCATGTTGGGCATTGTTGCTGTATCCTTGAAGGGAGGAACTCCACCTGAATTGCCCCAGTGAGTATCTAGCTGTGGATATGGGCCAGCTGCCAAAATGTCTGAACGTAAATACCCTCTTGGTTTCCTGCTGTCACCAAGACAACACAAAATACACTGGTTTAGACTGAGTGAGGAGTACGACTTCCGAAGAGTGGACAAAGTGCCTGGGATCTGCAGACTGGTGCTTTTCTTTGAAAGGCTGCAATTTTAGGACCTATTTCCTGGGGGAAGAAGGGAGAGGCAGAATACACATTCACACTGTTCACCTGCCAGTATCCTACCTGTGTGAAATGAACCGATGGCGAACTGCGGTTTGGGCACAGTAGAGGTAGGTGTGAGGTGACAGCCGAAGCATGGATCTCAAGGTTCTCGCCTCAGGTGCCAGGTTCACAAACCGAGGGCCCATTTCACACTCACACGCCCAGCCAAACACTGTATTTATTTTGTGCTTTTCAACACCAATTTTACAACCACTTCTACAGACAACCCACATATTGGGCTCACCGAAGCAATAGAGGTGTCTCAGAGTAGCCCAGCAAGCAACAGTTTATTTAGTTATTTGTGTCCACACTGAAGGGTTTTGAACAGAACATTTCATTCAAATAGCCAGAGTCGGCCTATTTCTAGATTTGGTTTGCTCTGTGGTTCCAGTTACAGTCAGTCTAGCTTTGCATGCTAAACTAAAAGCCTGGGGATAACAATTCCTTTCAAGGAAGTGCTTCAGTTCTGTCATGGCAGGCAACCAATTATATCAACTGTGCAGAGGCAAGTGACCAATCATATCAACTCTGTGGAGACAAGTCTACAGCGAAGGAAACAGTCCTGTGGCTGAAAGTGGTGACTCAAACTGAAGAACACTTCTCTGCACCTGCATTTAGGTAATGAATTCCCACAAAATTTGTGAAAATTCAATTCCTGAATGGTGTGGTGATTTTGATCTCTCAAAATCTTCCTTTTCTTCTGTGGTGGAAGTCAATCTTTCAGTGTGCTAAGTCAGGTCGGCTGGTGTAGTGCGTGTTTGTTACCACATGGGGGCAGTGTGGTGACACCTACGGGTTATCATTGAAGTCGATTGGCTGGGATTGTAGGAATATGTATAGAGGCTAGGGGGCACTGTAAATCCACTGATGTGTCAAAGCCCTGCAGAATGCACACGCACAAAATACACCCGAGCACTTTTATTCAGGTAATGTTTCAGTGATTGAGAAATGTGGCCTGATCCGGCTGTGACTGACTTGTTCCTCCCATCTGTGCCCTTTCATGTTCATGTTGTGTAACTCCTCATCTTTCTCTCTGAAATTCTCACGTTATCCATGAATCTGTCCTCCGTGCTCCTGTTTTTACAAACGTCCCTCCCCACTGAGTCTGATTACTGACAAGAGTTGCTCACACTTACAGTCATAACTGTCAAAAAAACCTCACACTGACAGAGATAACTGACAGAACTCGTTCACACTGTTGCTGGTTAATGACTGACTCAAAGAAACACAGTCAACTGTCAAATCAGATGCACACTGAAGGAGAGAACTGTCAGAACATGTTCACACTCATTCTGATGAATGACCAACTCAGAGTAACACAGACAACCATCAAAACAGATCCATACCGACAGAGACAACTGACAGAATATGTTCACACAAATACTGATAAATGACTGGCTCAAAGTAACACAGCTAAGTGACAGAAAGAGCATACCCACAATGATAGCAATAACTGACAGAAGAGGTTCAAACTGACACCAGAACCGAAGCTGTACAGACAGACGCTGTACCCAAAATCTCTCTGTTTCAGTACAGTGTTACATCAGACAACACAGTATGACATCACACAACACAGCCAATCACTCATAATGTGGCCGCCAGCACCGACCACAGACTCTGAGTGGTCCATTCCATTCAGTCTCTCTCGGAAGAGTAATCCTTCTGCCTTATGCAGGATAGACACAGGTGTGTGTGTGTGTGTGTGTGTGTGTGTGTGTGTGTGTGTGTGTGTGTGTGTGTGTGTGTGTGTGTGTGTGTGTGTGTGTGTGTGTGTGTGTGTGTGTGTGTGTGTGTGTGTGTGTGTGTGTGTGTGTGTGTGTGTGTGTGTGTGTGTGTGTGTGTGTGTGTGTGTGTGTGTGTGTGTGTGTGTGTGTGTGTGTGTGTGTGTGTGTGTGTGTGTGTGTGTGTGTGTGTGTGTGTGTGTGTGTGTGTGTGTGTGTGTGTGTGTGTGTGTGTGTGTGTGTGTGTGTGTGTGTGTGTGTGTGTGTGTGTGTGTGTGTGTGTGTGTGTGTGTGTGTGTGCGTGTGTGTGTGTGTGTGTGTGTGCACGTGCGTGTGCGTGCATGAGTGTGCGTGCGTGCGTGTTTGTGTTTGTGTGTGTGTATGTACGTGCGTGTGCGTGCATGAGTGTGTGTGCGTGCGTGTTTGTGTGTGTGTGTGTGTATGCGCATTCATGTGCATTCATTATGCTGTGCTGCTACACGTCCCTCACAGATGGTCAGCTTGTCTGAGTCTGAATTTGAATTTGGTCAGTGCTGCTCTCTGCTTCACTCCCATGATCCTCTCTGGCCCCCTCACACCGAGCCCCCCCTCCATAGCTGCCGAGCCACCTGACCTGCTCCACTCAACCGGTGTGTGCACACATGCGACCCAGGATGTCAGGGCAGGCTGCATCTGAAATGTCAGAGAGAGGGGGAGCCAGAAAAGAGAAAGAGAGAGAGAGAGGGAGGGAGGGAGGGAGCGGATCGAAGCCAGAGAAAGAGGGAGGGTTTATTACAGGCATAAGGGGGCAGAAAGGAGGGAGGAATGTATTTAAAGGAGGGCAGGAGAGAGGGAGGGGGAGAGGAAAAGCAGCCAATGGGCATCTTGCAAGAGAGAGAGAGAGAGAGAGGAAGAGAGGGAGGGAGAGAGAGAGATGTTGCTGGCCTCAGTGTCTTCGCTATAAGAAGCGCTCGCTCTCTCCTCCGTCTCTCTGAGATCGAGCTGGCTGAGACAGAGCAGCGCTGAGGATTACAGCTTTCGCGTCCCTTACTTCCTCTCTCTCACTCACTCACCCGCTCAGTCACTCCTCTTCTCTCTTTTCCGCACCCATCCCTCGCTCACTTTCCCTCCGCACTCCTTCTCCCACGAGTCCCGGGGCGAGCCGCGGCGTGTCGTATCGTGTCGTCGATCCCCCCATTCCCCCCCCCGACCCCCACCCCACCCCACCCCACCCCAAACACCCAGCCTCCTTCCCTTGTTTCATCCGGTCCCTTTCCGCGGGGCACTTTTTTTTCGGGGGACCGGGGAGGGTATCCTGACCTCCCGCCCCCCCCCCCCCCCCCCCCCCCCCGCCCCCCCCCCCCCCCCCCCCCGGGGGGAAGATGACGGTGCCACTGCTGAAGATTGGGGCGGTGCTCAGCACCATGGCGATGGTCACTAATTGGATGTCCCAGACCCTGCCCTCCCTGGTGGGGCTCAACGGAACCTCCAGTGGAGGAACTTCAGAAAAGATCGTGAGCGTGCGTACTTCACCTCCTCTTACTCTGAGCGGGAGAGCGGACTGGGGGGAAAGGGGGTACTGCTGGGAATAGCCTGAGTGTGTTTTAGTGGGGGGGGGGGGGGGCGAGATGATGGAAGGCATCTCGAGGCTCAGTTTTTTTGTTTTTTTCTTGGTTTGAGCAGTGTGTTTATGTGTGAGAGAGATGCAGAGAGAGACATGGAGAAATAGTGTGTGTTTATGTGTGAGTTAATGTGCATGTGTGTGTGTGTATGTGAAAGAGAGACAGGCATAGATAGGTTGTGCAAGACTGTATGTGGGTGAGAGGACATAGAGAGAGTGTGTGGAAGATTTTATTTAAGTAGGAGTGTG
>JAFBMS010000328.1:77500-208311 GCA_019788955.1 Albula glossodonta | reverse complement strand
ACACACACACACTCACATGCACGCACACACACATACCTATACACACACACATATACATACACACATAAAGTATCAGTGCAGTTTTTTTTCCATTTATGCAAAATGATGATAACTCTATGCAGGTGCATAAGGGATTTGGCTGGACCATCTGATAAGAGCTGCCCTTGTCCTCTCAGACAAGTTTACATCCTATTACAGATGGTAGTCACTTATATATTCATTTATTCATTCATATATCATGCATTTATTGATTGGTATAGTGATATTGCAGAAAGTGCATTACAAGCAATCAGTGTGCAGTAATGAAAAATAAAATACACAAACACATCAAAACACAGCCAGTGACTAAATTATTAATGCATAGAGATAATAAAACCAATTCATAGACACAATATATTTAAAATTTAATTAAGAAAAGAAAACAGATTAGAGTAAAGGATATTAAAAGCTATAATAGAAGAAAATGAGTCCTGAGGTTGGTTATTATAAATTGAGGATGACACAGAAATTCTAATGTCCAATGGAAGACTGTCCCAGAGCTGTGTCTGAACAGGCAAGATCCCCCTAAATCTTTACCCTAGACTCTGGCGTTACTAACAAACATCTGTCCCATGACCTAAGAGGTAAGGTCACAAAAATTCTGTTATATTTTCTGCTGCTTCTCCGTGCAAACCTTTTCTTGATAATTACAGTTCTGTCGTGCGTTCTGTCAGCTACTGCAAAGAAGTAGTGTGACACGGTATTTTATGTTTGTTTTTTCTCGTTAACAGCCCTGGCGATGCCACGTTCGGTCATTGCAGAACGGCCTCGGATCGGTTGCAGTCTGTTACAAGGATTTAGGCCAGGTGTGAGTCCGTGTCGTACCCTCGGGGTGCGGGCAGGCGCATTATCAACAGAAGCTAGTTTAAATATTAATCATCGTGGGTTTGTGTGATGTAAACTCTGGCGCCGTTCAAAAACCTCAGAGAACTGGGGGCTTGCAGCCTGGCACCACAACAGAAAATCTATTTATGTTCTTGTTAACCGGACAATAGAGAAGATACAAGACAATTGCGGAGGCCGTTATCAGTATCTTTTGTCTTGATTTTAAAGTAAACACGAAATATCCTTTCTGGCTGGTTTGTCAACAAGCATACAATTCAGGGCCAACAACAAAATTATGTTGACAGTAGGCCTACTTATCGGATTTATTATTAGCACTAATGCGCGTATCATGTTTTATTATAATTTATCATAATCCAATTAAACTGCATACCCTGCGTCTAAGAGTGAGACACGACAAGAAGTTACGTTCTTTTTCTGTCTGTGTCAGAGAGAGAAGAAGGTCTGGTGCGTAGGAGCAGTCCCTCCAGACGCACGCTGCAAATTGATTAGCTTTGATGTGCTCTCCTCAAACTCTGCTGCTCTCTTCAAACTCATTCATTTTTGCAACTAGGGTTGCCGGTCTACTAATTATTAAATTTACGTGTTGTATTCGCTCTCATCCGGCAAGAGTCATGCAGTTTAAAATGTGAAAACTTTAATGCAAGAAGGGCCGTGGGTGTAGATCAGTCGTTTTCATCCACATGTTCTGGCCTACTTTGACTAAACGCAGTAGATTTGCTGCGCTCAGGGATTCAAAGTACATTAAATTTAAACGATTTTTTAAAGTTTAGCACTTTGCGGTGGACGTGAACCATCCTCCAGTGTAAGGCTCGCTGTTTTTTTTCCTACTGTACGTAGCTGTATTGGGGATCGGATCGTTATTATTCACTCTGCGGATTGCCCCCTCATTTTTGCTGCCTGTCTTTCTCCGGATGTGCGGGCCGTGTGCCGGGGAGAGCTGATTACGGGAGAGTGGGCGGATTTCTGAAAGCTCGCCGCGTGCATTCATAATGCATATATGCTAAAGGAATGCGCGTGAAAATCCATAAAAAGGACGGCATGAGTCACCGTGACCCCTTGATACCAATTGTGATAATGAGCCTCCACATCCATAGCGCATTAAAAATCTTTTTTATGTCGCGGGGCGCGGGCGGTTTTTAATGGGATAACGGTAATGTCGGGAAGAGCACTTACTGAGACATCACATAAATTCCAAGCATGCCAATCAAACGTCTTTTGGGACATTCCACTTGTGCCTCACATTTGTACATTATATTTCTATATGTGAACACCACGTGCTCACATGTCATCATGTTAATGGCTTTGGTGCTGTTGCACGTGTTGAACACTATGCGCTTGCCTTAAGGCACTTTGAATTAGAAGCATCCGCCAAATGACTAGAATGTAAATGTTATCAAAGTTGTCACAAGTACCCATATAAATAAACAAACATATATAACAAGGAAGGGGCAATTGATAATGCTGATTGGAGGGTCTGAGTTTGGATGGGGTCAGGTGTTTTTGGGGAGGGGGGTCTCTGGGTCCTTATCAGCCATGAAGATGATTGGAGTGGGATTGATTTTAAAAGCAATACTGTGACACCCAAATGTGCCTTGTGGTTACCATGGTGACTTGCTGCCGCTGTCTCATGGCCTTTGATTTCAGTGCAGGTGTTTGTGCAGGAATTAAAGAGGTACAGGTTTAATCAGACCTGTTCTTGATTAATCTCTGCAAACCCCTACAGGGTTTTCTCTCAACATGCAGGGAAACCTTAGCCTCAGACAGTAGAACTGTGACAATGTATTTTTTCCATCCATCAGCTAAACACAAATTATTATTAGCACAACTCTTTAGCCTGGCACAGGAGCTCAGTAGTTAAAAGCTGGTTTTGCGCCTGGAGTGTAACAAACATCTATCACAGTATGTAAGTATTGGGTAGAGGACACTGGATTTGAAATCAAGTTAAATCAAATGAATATGAGATTAAAGTGCCAAATTTCAGCTTTAGTTTGAGGATATTTATATCTAAAGCCAAAGAACAGTGTAGGAATTGGTCTGCCTAATATTTTGTCTGTCTCTGATTGGTTTACTCTGTTTTTTGTCCAGCCTCTAGATGTCCTTTCTTATTGGCATTGGTAGTTCTTTGGTCACCCTGTTGAGACAGCAAAAACAGACTCCAAATGCAAATGGCACACCTAAAATCATCTCTAGATGTTCTACAAGCATATAAATTCACTATTATAACAATGAAACACAACTGGCTGCCAATTCCCAGATTATTTTTGGTCCCCAGTGAATAAAAAGGGCTGCAGATCCTTCACTGCTGATATAAACCCCCTGAAACTGGGACCTTATAGTTACTGTGTATTGCAGATCCAATATGCTGGAGTACAGAGCCAAAACAGCAATAAAATGTGCTGACAAAAAACAAGTGTCACTGTCCCAATAGTTACAGACTGTACTGCATTGTAGCACTTGCACCACAGCCTGAAGCTGTGTCTTTTCACCTCTGTTTTAGATTACCGAGGAGAGCGGTGTGAGCAGGCCTGATCCATGAACAGGAGATGGGTGTTAGCAGGCCTGATCCATGAACAGGAGAGGGGTGTGAGCAGGCCTGATCCATGAACAGGAGAGGGGTGTTAGCAGGCCTGATCCATGAACAGGAGAGGGGTGTGAGCAGGCCTGATCCATGAACAGGAGAGGGGTGTGAGCAGGCCTGATCCATGAACAGGAAAGGGGTGTGAGCAGTCCTGATCCATGAACAGGAGAGGGGTGTGAGCAGTCCTGATCCATTAATGGGAGAGGGGTGGGGGAAGGCCTGATCCATGAACAGGAGAGGGGTGTGAGCAGTCCTGATCCATGAACAGGAGAGGGGTGTGAGCAGGCCTGATCCATTAACAGGAAAGGGGTGTGAGCAGGCCTGATCCATTAACGGGGGGGGGGGGGGGCACAGGGGGCCAGTGTTGTCCAGAGAGGCCCAGTCTGGCCTGAGGGTTCTGGAGCTTTACTGACTCAAACAGGCTGTCCCGTTGTGTGGAGACCCAGGTAAAGTTTGCCGGAATACAACTCTGCAGCCAGGCTGCATCACACTGCCCGCCCTCTGCTCTGAGCAAAAACCAGAGAATGGTACTTTTTTTTTTCGCTTTGTTTTGTTTTGTTTCCACGGACACATAAGACAGTGATGGAAATAGGAACCCCTCCGTGGGTGCGCAGGCCCGTTTGTGAGAGTTTTCTGACTGTTATAAAACTGCTGAGAGCCTAGAATGTTCTTCGCTTAAACCAGGGGGGATCAGGTGTACAGTACATGCGTTCGTTTTGCATGGGGCGCACGTGCCCACGGGCTGCCTGGAGCGGTCGATGCGGCGGTACGTGCGTTTAACCCGCTCCGCGGTTGCACACCTCCCTCCCACCAGACTGACTGCGACAGAAAAACCTGCGTACTGCTGCTGAGCAGCAGACCTGGCCGTCCCCCCCACTGGACGAGCAGTGCCGCACCTGCAGCTGCGAATATCGACAGAGGGGAAAATGTTCAACACGAAAAGACAAAGGGAGAGAAAAATCCGGAAAATATGGGAGCTCAGCACCACGGCAAGGCCATCCGCGTCGGCTTCCTCTGGCAAGCGGCCATGATCCGCAGCGGCCCTGAAAAAAGCGTCAACGTCCTCAACATCTGCAGCCTCTGCGCTTCGTTCAGGACGTCCTGCTACCACTCTGTCCATCTCCCCCTCCCTCCGTCTCTCTCTCTCTCTCCCTTTCTCTCTCCCCCTCTCCTCTTTCTCTCTCTCTCTCTCCCCCTCTCTGTCTGTCTCATGCTCAACTTTTTCCACTCACTTCTACAATATTGGTAGGGAAAGCATGGCAGCTCTGCCAAAGCCATGCATATACCAAAACATGCAAAGTATGACATAACTAATTCATTATCTGTAAACATATTGATATATGAAAACGGTGTGATGTCTTTCTGTCCTCTCCTTTGCTTCTCCCTCTCACAGAGTTAACATGAAAGAGTCTATCCTGTCTCTCTCTCTCTTTCTCCCTCTCACAGATCTAACATGAGAGAGCCCCCCCCTCGCTTTCTCTATCTCCTCCCCCCCCCCCAGAACATGATATATGGAGAGTCAAGACTATATGGCTGAAGAGGACTGTAAAATACTGTTCCCTTGAAGAGAGGGGGAAGGGTGTTACTGTGTTGGTAATAGTGTGTGTGTGTGTGTGTTTTGTGGATTTCGCACATTTTTAATCTTTTATCAGATTTAATTGACACCAATGTTTTCATAAAGGAATAAACAGCTCTGTCTCTTTCTGTCTGTCCCACTCTACATGAAAAATTGATGGCCAGTGACCTTCCTCACTGCATGGAGGAGTGTCACAGACAGGCCGATCACAGCAAAACGAGGGACACAGAGAGGGAGAGAGAGAGAGAGAGAGAGAGAGAGAGAGAGGGAGAGCGAGAGAGAGAGAGAGAGAGAGAGAGGGAAAGAGAGAGAGAGAGCGAGAGGGAGGGAGAGAGAGAGCAAGAGAGAGAAAAAGAGAGAGAGAGACCTGCTGATGTGCCCAGGCGGTTGTATCGTCTTGTGTGACTCATGGCCCGTCGTCACGGGAACCTGATCTGTGCATCGAGAGCAAAACCTCCATGGCAACGATCTGACCATGTTAAATCTGTGAGTGGGAGAAGCAGAGGAGGGGACAGGAGAGCACCATCACCTTACACCGGCCTGGTCGCCAGGCTCGCGGCAGTGTGGCAGCAGTCACTTCCCCAACCTACAGAATATCATTGTGTTATTATGGGTATAAGAACCAAATCAAGAAGAAGTGGGTTTGAAGTATAGTGCCAAAAAATGATTTTTATCTCTTGTCATTGAGTGACATTTGTTTATGATGGTTAAATAAAAGAAAACGGAAATTAAAATATTTCATTTTTTACTGTGAACCCCCAGCCCTCAGCCACCAGCACCTCAACAGTAGAAAGAAGGGAGAAACTTAAAGTTTTGACAGGGTCAAATGTAACTCCACAAACACAGAGAAACAATAAGAGGAACATCCCCTTATCTGCTTCCAAAGACAGTTCTGTTTCACATTCAAAGACTTGCAAGCCTGAAACAAAAATGAAAAAAAAAAACTGGAAAAAAAGCCAAACAAAAGCAAACCATCAAGTCATCCTCCCTCCTGCTTTCTCTGTTCTGCTGCTGTTCATTTCTGCTCTGGCCCTGTCTTTTGTCTTTGCCTGCAGAGTACTTCCCTGTGTGCTGTTTGTCTTTTTGGTCCCCTTTTTCAAAAACACTTCCTCCCCCAGCTAATCAGCTCCCTAATCTCTCACCCTCTCCATCTTTCACAGTCTCCTTTCCTTCATTTACAGCAGTCTGTATCCAGGGTTTTTTTGTGTGTTTTAAAAATACAGAACATTTTGAGGCATATTTGTGGAGTCTGCAGGTGGCGGGGGGTTCCAGTGAAGTATCTGATTGTCATTAGGTCATGAAACCGGGCTGGGCGGGGTGAGTTAATCAGCCGTCCTAATTGATCTGTGAGGTGCTGCTTGCAGACCCTATGGCTCTCCAGGATCACTGCTCTAGATCATTCACATGTTATAATTTACGTCTGTCTTCTTGGACCTTTTTCTTGTCCTTTTGCTGCGAGAAGGCATCCCGTGTTCAGAAACTCCTGTGCAGTGAAACACTGACTGCACCACTGACCCCGCCAGCGTTTCTGCCTGCCATTTCAGTTCCAGTTAGAAACAGGGGCGAAAGTAAGCCAGTATAGTTTTTAAAACTACTTTCACCCCTGGTTAGAAACCACAGCTTCCTCACACTGCAGACCCTTGCACTCACACAACCAGGTCCAAGAAAGGGGATTAAAAAAATGATGATTAAAAAATGAATTAATGAAAAAAATACCATTCAGTTAAACAATGAATGTAGGAGAAACACACCTTGCGGGGCCCAGGAGGGTTCTTAGGCCTAAATCTGAGATTTTTCTATTGTAGTTTTTTGTTTTTATTTGGATGTTTTTGGATTTTTTCCCCCACATCCACGGCGGCCTCCGTCACGGCTGTAATCAGATATCAGCTCAGCAGGAGCAGTGTGCATGGCTCCAGCGCAGGTTCACCAGCACTCTGCCCTGGCACGCAGAGCCCTTCCGCAGAGTTCAGTGGCCATTTGATTCCACTCAAAAAAGGGCCCCATTGTTCCCGTCGGCTCCCCTGAAACACGCTACCAGATTTTCATACTGAGCCGGGTCTCACAGATCTGCGTGATAAGGGATGGGAGCAGATAAAAGTTTTTGGAAAAATGATTTTGAAAAAGGAGTCAGAAATAAAAACCCCCACCCCACCACCAGCAGAGAGTCACACATTTCACTTCCCTGTTCATTTGCCTGTTGTCTGATCTGCAAACACTAAAGTCAAACAAAATAAATAACTTATTGTCTGTTGTTGGTTGTGGGAAGATTACATGGTAATAAATAATTATCAGCAAGACACTCCCATCTTTCCCGCCTCCTTATTTGTTTTTTCCACGGATCAGAGACCACTGACATGAGCAAATATGACAGCAAACAAGGGGAAGGAGAAAATGCCAGCCTCTATAACCAAATTCCTTTGATAAGAAACCCCTAAGACTACCTGGATGAACTGGGTGGCAGAGCAGTATGATAGTCAGGGAGCTGGGCTTGTAGCTCAGAGGTAACAGTGTAGTATAATGGTTAGGGAGCTGGGCTTGTAGCTCAGAGGTTACAGTGTAGTATAATGGTTAGGGAGCTGGGCTTGTAGCTCAGAGGTTACAGTGTAGTATAATGGTTAGGGAGCTGGGCTTGTAGCTCAGAGGTTACGGTGTAGTATAATGGTTAGGGAGCTGGGCTTGTAGCTCAGAGGTTACAGTGTAGTGTAATGGTTAGGGAGCTGGGCTTGTAGCTCAGAGGTTACAGTGTAGTATAATGGTTAGGGAGCTTGGCTTGTAGCTCAGAGGTTACAGTGTAGTGTAATGGTCAGGGAGCTGGGCTTGTAGCTCAGAGGTTACAGTGTAGTGTAATGGTTAGGGAGCTAGGCTTGTAGCTCAGAGGTTACAGTGTAGTATAATGGTTAGGGAGCTGGGCTTGTAACTCAGAGGTTACAGTGTAGTGTAATGGTTAGGGAGCTGGGCTTGTAGCTCAGAGGTTACAGTGTAGTATAATGGTTAGGGAGCTGGGCTTGTAGCTCAGAGGTTACAGTGTAGTGTAATGGTTAGGGAGCTGGGCTGATAGCTCAGAGGTTACAGTGTAGTGTAATGGTTAGGGAGCTGGGCTTGTAGCTCAGAGGTTACAGTGTAGTATAATGGTTAGGGAGCTGGGCTTGTAGCTCAGAGGTTACGGTGTAGTATAATGGTTAGGGAGCTGGGCTTGTAGCTCAGAGGTTACGGTGTAGTATAATGGTTAGGGAGCTGGGCTTGTAGCTCAGAGGTTACAGTGTAGTGTAATGGTTAGGGAGCTGGGCTTGTAGCTCAGAGGTTACAGTGTAGTGTAATGGTTAGGGAGCTGGGCTTGTAGCTCAGAGGTTACAGTGTAGTGTAATGGTTAGGGAGCTGGGCTTGTAGCTCAGAGGTTACAGTGTAGTGTAATGGTTAGGGAGCTGGGCTTGTAGCTCAGAGGTTACAGTGTAGTGTAATGGTTAGGGAGCTGGGCTTGTAGCTCAGAGGTTACAGTGTAGTATAATGGTTAGGGAGCTGGGCTTGTAGCTCAGAGGTTACAGTGTAGTGTAATGGTTAGGGAGCTGGGCTGGTAGCTCAGAGGTTACAATGTAGTGTAATGGTTAAGGAGCTGGGCTTGTAGCTCAGAGGTTACAGTGTAGTATAATGGTTAGGGAGCTGGGCTTGTAGCTCAGAGGTTACAGTGTAGTGTAATGGTTAGGGAGCTGGGCTTGTAGCTCAGAGGTTACAGTGTAGTATAATGGTTAGGGAGCTGGGCTTGTAGCTCAGAGGTTACAGTGTAGTGTAATGGTTAGGGAGCTAGGCTTGTAGCTCAGAGGTTACAGTGCAGTATAATGGTTAGGGAGCTGGGCTTGTAGGTCAGAGGTTACAGTGTAGTATAATGGTTAGGGAGCTGGGCTTGTAGCTCAGAGGTTACAGTGTAGTGTAATGGTTAGGGAGCTGGGCTTGTAGCTCAGAGGTTACAATGCAGTATAATGGTTAGGGAGCTGGGCTTGTAGCTCAGAGGTTACAGTGTAGTATAATGGTTAGGGAGCTGGGCTTGTAGCTCAGAGGTTACAGTGTAGTGTAATGGTTAGGGAGCTGGGCTTGTAGCTCAGAGGTTACAGTGCAGTATAATGGTTAGGGAGCTGGGCTTGTAGCTCAGAGGTTACAGTGTAGTGTAATGGTTAGGGAGCTGGGCTTGTAGCTCAGAGGTTACAGTGCAGTATAATGGTTAGGGAGCTGGGCTTGTAGCTCAGAGGTTACAGTGCAGTATAATGGTTAGGGAGCTGGGCTTGTAGCTCAGAGGTTACAGTGTAGTATAATGGTTAGGGAGCTGGGCTTGTAGCTCAGAGGTTACAGTGTAGTGTAATGGTTAGGGAGCTGGGCTTGTAGCTCAGAGGTTACAGTGCAGTATAATGGTTAGGGAGCTGGGCTTGTAGCTCAGAGGTTACAGTGCAGTATAATGGTTAGGGAGCTGGGCTTGTAGCTCAGAGGTTACAGTGCAGTGTAATGGTTAGGGAGCTGGGCTTGTAGCTCAGAGGTTACAGTGTAGTATAATGGTTAGGGAGCTGGGCTTGCAGCTCAGAGGTTACAGTGTAGTGTAATGGTTAGGGAGCTGGGCTTGTAGCTCAGAGGTTACAGTGTAGTGTAATGGTTAGGGAGCTGGGCTTGTAGCTCAGAGGTTACAGTGCAGTATAATGGTTAGGGAGCTGGGCTTGTAGCTCAGAGGTTACAGTGCAGTATAATGGTTAGGGAGCTGGGCTTGTAGCTCAGAGGTTACAGTGCAGTATAATGGTTAGGGAGCTGGGCTTGTAGCTCAGAGGTTACAGTGCAGTGTAATGGTTAGGGAGCTGGGCTTGTAGCTCAGAGGTTACAGTGTAGTGTAATGGTTAGGGAGCTGGGCTTGTAGCTCAGAGGTTACAGTGTAGTGTAATGGTTAGGGAGCTGGGCTTGTAGCTCAGAGGTTACAGTGTAGTGTAATGGTTAGGGAGCTGGGCTTGTAGCTCAGAGGTTACAGTGCAGTGTAATGGTTAGGGAGCTGGGCTTGTAGCTCAGAGGTTACAGTGTAGTGTAATGGTTAGGGAGCTGGGCCTGTAGCTCAAAGGTTACGGATAGGGACTCATAGGTTTAGCTCATAGGGTATTGCTGTAGTTTGGAGGTACTGTACTTGAATTACTATGGCTGTGTAAACAGATAATATGTAGAGGAGTAGGGGAGTCAGCTGTGCATGTTGATAAGGATGTCTGCTGAAGGCTAAAGTATTTATAAAATTATAAGCACAATTTTGTTCCCTGGAGGTATCAGTTAAGCTGAAAGCCTGGAAATGGTTTTTCTTGTTTGAAATGTGTTTTGTGTTTCCAAGCCTAAATTGTCAACACCAGCGCTGTGTTTGAATTTCACCAGCCATGCAGTTATGGAACAAAGTGGGTGGCTGTTTGGGAACCGTCATCCTGTCATTGTCAGCCGGTATTACCCCGACGCCCCCCACCCAGCCCCCGCCATTCTCCAAAAATCACCTGCCATTGACCCAAACGCAGGGCCCTTTCATCAAAGGGCTGTCACAGTGGAACGCTGGGTGCTAGGCAACCAGCCGGCAACTGAGAGCCTGAGACAGAGACACCCGCTGTGTAATTAATGAAGATGGAACGGCGCGCCCGCCGCTAGGGGCTCACGACGTCTTGGCAATGTCCGCCTAACATCATGGCAACAGAAACGTCTCAGAACATTCTTGCTCGCGACATCATCACGTGGTTTCAGCTGAGAATGGGTAAAAGCAGAGCCACAAACAGAAAAAAACAAAACAAGGAAAAACAAAAGCAATGGAATCTAGACTGACTGACGCATCACTGGCAGAAACACAGAAACAGTGACCTGTCTGTGAAAGACACACCACATCTCCACTGGAGTTAGCTCAATAGCTAATTATCCTGATGGAGAAACACGTTTGTGTAAGCTGGGAAGATGAGGTCATGTGTGCTCCTGCCAGTGAGTGCTTTCACTCAAGTGTTTAAACGCACTGAAAGCTCTCAGTGTGGCGTTTAAACGCACTGAAAGCTCTCAGTATGGAATTAAACGCACTGAAAGCTCTCAGTATGGCGTTTAAACAATCTCATTCTGACCCATCTGGACCTTACAGTTTAACAGGGGAAGAGAGTGATACGGACTGTGACTGGTGCATAGCTCTGCCCCAGAGAAACGCCAATTTCCTTGCATCCTCCAAAGGAGAAAATAAAGAGACATTCTTTTCACATGGTACAATATGGACGAAAATGAATGAACATTTTGTTACAAAAGAGAAGAATATTTGAAGCGGACCTTTGGCAAACGGAACATTCTGTCTTATTCAAACGAATACCAAAGTATGAAAGCCGCAACACGGCAATGATGTCATACCAAGAAATGGGGGATTTGTAAAGATTCATTTACAAGTGAGAAAAAAAACTCCCCCTCACATGTAAAGAATCCAGTAAAAGAGTGTGCCTTATTGCGTGGTCCCTGGAGGTCGTTCCAGGAAGAACGGAGAGCTCTAATGCGCACATAGTCACTACAGAGGAGCGTCACCGCCTTCCAGGCCGTCCTCATGTTGTCAATAACGTCTTAAATTTCGCAATGTTGTGAGGACCATTAGCAGTGAGATTTGCATTGCCGTGTCCCCTCCGCCCCTCATCGCCCTTTGTTTTGAGCTGTGCAAACTCCCGCTGAAATGAAAACAAAGCAGAAAAGCATTTCTAAAGCCTCGCTCTTGCTAAACCCATTCAGAGGATATCTCTCACCCCCTCCTCAGGTAACTGTTTGTCTTCTGGGTGGGGGGGGGGGTGGACAGGTGGAGCCAGATGCCGAGGCCGAGGTGAGGTGGTCACTCAGAGCGGACCCCCACCCCCACTCCTGCACTCAGGGAGCTTAAGAACCTCCCAGATCTTTGATGGAGAGCAGACAAAGCAGAATGTCTCCAATGTGTACTGACCAGGATGTGAGGAAAAACAGAAAGAAGAGAGAAAGAGAGAGGGATGATAGGGGGTTGGAGGAGAAGGGGAAGAAGGAAGAAAAGCGCCGCAGCTAATGAAACCCCCCCATCTCTGCCCCCAAACCCCCCCTCACCCCCAGCCTCGGTCACGCACTGACCTCTGCCACTTCTGCCAGGACAATGCCTTCCTTTGTCAGGTGTTTATGCTGGATAGAGCAACAGGAGGCTGACGAATGGAGTCAGTGGGTTCCCACAGCAACAGGTACAATAGGAGGGGGGAGGGGAATGGGGGCAGGTTGGGGGTCAGGGTCAAGAAGGTCAGGACACAGGTAAGGTGTGGAGGGGGAAGGGAGTTTCAGGTGCATTCCTCTCAGGTGGAGAGGGCCCCTCAGCCTCAGTGCTTCAGTGTAACTGGAGCCCCACATTCCTCTCCATTATTCATGCCAGTGCTCAATAACTGAGCCCTGAGACAGCCCTCACAGGTGGGTTTGCTCACCTACAGCTGTAATGTTGAATTAAAAAAGTAATGGTTGGAGTAAAATGCTGGGTAAGAAATGAAAACCTCAAAAAAATCCTAAAAATTCATTAAAACCATAAAACAGACTTATGCTTTTGGCAGGTGATAAACTGGGACTTCAGGTGTGGAGGTCTGATGGGCTATAGCGCCCAGGCTCCACCCACAGGTTAAAGGTCACCCACAGCCTGACTCTCCTGATTCGCTGGGGCAGCTCCCAATGCCTGCAGCCAGCATGCTCACAGGGTCACAAATGAGTAATGGATCTACAAAACACAGGCAGACACACAGAGAAACAGCCAGACAGAAAATAACACAGACCGACAAACAGAGAAATACAGTGGAACCTCGGCCCGCGAATGCCCCTACTCAAGTACAAATCGGCCCACAAACACACTTTCCGAACAAATTTTCACTCGGGCCGCAAACAAGCCCTCGGTGCACGAACGCACATGCACATAAACTGGCGGGCTTCCCACCGTAGCGCGTCATGGATAGCCACATATATTTTTGCCACACATAAACCCATACATTTTTTTTTTAAAAAAGTGTTTCTTGGGCTGGAGAACAGATTAATTGGATTTACATTAATTTCAATGGGAAAAATTATTTCGGTTCGCGAACCGAGTCAACGAACGAATTAAGTTCGTGGGCCGAGGTGCCACTGTAGCCTGAAAGACAAATAGATAGATAGACAGAGAGAAAAATAGCCAGCCAGATAGAGAATCAGGCAGACACAGAAAGAGATATGAGATAACTTGTATGTAACATAAAAAAGGTTTTCCATTTGTGTCCAAATCAGCTAGATTACTTAAACGCACCCTATACAATTGTTGTGCTGTATAATTAAAACACGGTAACAAGATATGTGTTTATATGTTTATTTATAATTTATCGCTGTCACCTTAAATAGGCAACTCAAAGCTCTCATTGTGCAACAGAGGGGCCTTGGCTTGTATTCATGTACTCACTCTGATGTTACCTGATAACCTTTAAGGTCAGGACCTTCTATTGACATACTGAATAAAAGGAACTTTCTGATTTCAATTGATTACATTTTTTTTATTCTGTTTTCACAGTTGATATAATCCCCACCTAGCTGTCTGTACACTTCCTGGTGCCTGGGTTTGTAGGGACACTCAACAAAAGAATTCACATAGCTGAGCCAGAAAAGGGGAACGATTCAGATGTTTCCTGTTTTGTGTTGGAGCTGCAGGAATTCTACTGCTGGACCTGGAGTTATGATCTCTGACATATCTATGAACCACACCTGTAGACCCAGCCTAAAGCAGCCAGGGTGTGCAGAGTCTTTAGCCCAGCAGCTCCCAGCGTCGGTCCTGGGGACCCACTGTGTATGCTGGTTTTTTTTCCAACCACAACTGCAACCCCAGAATCTTTGTTCCATTGTTCCATATTGCAGGCAATTGAATAAAAACAAGTAAAATGTTTTAACTCATATTAAAGACCGGGGTGATTCTGGGCACATGAGCACTAAAACTTACCTTTTGGTGGATAATGAAGGATTCAAAGACAAAGCTAATTGTAATGAGCCAAACCTGCATTGTGTTACTAAGCAAAAGGAAAAAAAATCAGGAGTTTAATCATGTTAGCAATGACTGAAGGAACATATTGATGCATCCCAGTCTATAATCTGAACAGGTATAAAGGCTTACTCTTTTTGTGCATCTGTTTGTAAAATCACATAAACGCAATGTGAACATAGGAGCTTTTTTCCTCATCACGTGCATAGCTATAATGGCAAATTATCTCTCTAATCAGGAAAAGCATGACAAATTGAACAATTACCAACAATTAACAGCTTGTTAAGATTCTGGGGTTGCAGTTGTGGTTGGAATAAAAACCAGCATACACAGCAGGCCCCCGGGACCGACGCTGGGGACCACTGATTTAGCCCACCAATGCTGAAATATTTTGGCACTTAATTAAATTAATTAATTAAATTAATTAAAGCATAATACTCTTATTCAAACACAAATGTTGATTGAATCCTGGCCCTTGTTTATGTTGGACGTTAGGTCTTAGCTTCTGACTGGAAGATTTCCCTGCTAATTGGAGATAGCTTGTGTTCCCAAAAGTATCAGGGTGTTTCTTTACTCTTGGTAAGTGAATGAAAGGGCTTAATTGAAAATGTTGCATGCCAAAATGTTGCCATATCCCTTTAATTACTGAAGACCCTAGTTTCACCCTGCTGCACCATGTATTGCAAACAGGAAGGAAAAGAGTGAAACACTTGAGATAACAGGATGAAAAAAATACTGAAAGAATAGCTGGCAGCAATGCAACAAGTAAAATATTACAGATAATAGATTCAATCTAGTTATACTTTATTGAGCTTGTGGATTTGCAGTATCATGTGAATGATTAATTCACATGTATTTATACTGAAAGATTTTCAAATATTTTAATTATGTAATAAATAAACCTGAATAAATGTACTGAATATTTTCAGGTGCCCATTCAGCCAGATATTTTCCATTCTATTCATTTCATTCATTCATTTTCTTGTCATAGCAATACATCATATAAAAGCCCACAGTTTCACTCAGTATGTTTAATAAACACCACAAAAACACAGTATTTATGTGCCAGGAGTACTCATGAGCTCCTGCAAGGGAGAGGGGGATTTTAAATCACCAAAGGATGAGAAATATTCAGTAAAGAATGAAGGTGACATACACCTTTACTCTAAAAAGACTGTGTACTAGTCAGTGTTAGCAGTGATGGCGGCAAGGTCGACTCTATTTATGAAATGTGTTTTATTTTGGAAAGGCTCTACTTTTCTGAATGCGCTGAAAAGCTGAAAAGCTCACAGTTTGGCTAAATCAGCATGACCTGTTTTTAAGTATATTTTGGTAGGATGTGTCCAGAACACAGCCATTTTATACAGTATGCCGCCCTCTTCACGACAAAATCCAAAAACGTAATCCAGTCTGGGCAAAGGATACCGGATTTAGGGTTTTTAAAGAGGGAGGATTTTGCATGATCAAAAACGCACATACAAAATTCTCTCACTGCAGTCAAACACAGAACCCGAAAAGAATCAGCTGTTTTCCAGGTCAGAGACACATTTGTTATTCTCTTTTGCCAAAATATTTATTTTTACCACAGTTGTTTGTTCAACACCATTTTAAAATTCTCCAAAATTCATGAATAATTTATGAAGCGATGTGTTACTGAGCCAGTCAGTTTTCCATGCTGACCAAACGGCCAATCTGGTCTCCAAGGAACTGATGTTCACTATATCCACAATTATTGAGCGTACCCCTGATCCAGAGGACACAGTCCATTGTTTTTTTCCTTTCTGTGGAGAGCTCAGCTAATTACTCCTCATTAAGCTGCAAATACAATGCTGATCTTCGCAGGAGATTTTTTTTTTTAATCTGTTGTTATTTTTTCATGTCCACGTGCTATTGGAAGTGTGCTTGTGCCAGCTAAATTACTTCAAGGCCTTTTCATCACGTTTCTGCTAAAATCCCACGCCAGCGAGAATTACTTCTTAAATTTCTTTGAAGAAATGCCTGTAAAAGGGATGCAGAGAGTAATGATGTAGAGTAATGATGTATGATTTCAGAGAACAATCTGGACAGGTAGTGACCCTCACTCACATGACAATTTTACAAACATATAGTTAAGGTAGCTATGTAGTCACATCTTTAATATATCCAAGAACATGTGGGGGAAATCATTTTAGCAGGGAATAAGAGACTTAGCTTTCAGGCTGAAATTATTCATATTTTCACTGATGTCAGTGAACATCAGGATTGGTTAAGTCCTGTAACTCTTGGAGGGCCACAGTGTTTGCAGGTTTAACTCCAGTCCTGGAGGGCCACAGTGTCTGCAGGTTTAACTCCAGTCCTGGAGGGCCGCAGTGTCTGCAGGTTTAACTCCAGTCCTGGAGGGCCACAGTGTCTGCAGGTTTAACTCCAGTCCTGGAGGGCCGCAGTGTCTGCAGGTTTAACTCCAGTCCTGGAGGGGGGCAGTGTCTGCAGGTTTAACTCCAGTCCTGGAGGGCCGCAGTGTCTGCAGGCTTGACTCCAGTCCTGGAGGGCCGCACTGTCTGCAGGTTTAACTCCAGTCCTGGAGGGCCACAGTGTCTGCAGGTTTAACTCCAGTCCTGGAGGGCCGCAGTGTCTGCAGGTTTAACTCCAGTCCTGGAGGGCCGCAGTGTCTGCGAGTTTAACTCCAGTTCTGGAGGGCCACAGTGTCTGCAATCAATAACCTAATTTTGGTTGAAACTGACCAAAAACCAAAACACAGGAGTTGTGTATTCCTGGTCTACAGATTTCTGGAATAAAACTCAGTGTCAGACCCTAAATGAAAAAAAAGGCAGAATATTGTTTTGTGCTGACTAATCATATCTGATTGCATGGGATATAGACATGCTGAGCCCTCACCAGGCATGTTTATCCATCATGTTTATCCGTTGTGTGCATACATTTCACAACAGGGATCCTCAGACAGCGACATTGCACAAACTGGCCAGCACAGTCAAAATGTTTATTAAAAATAATACAAATATTCATTATTCGTGAGAATAAATAGTTTAAAATGAGACAAATGATCTTCCAAAGGGAAAAGAAAAGCATACTTCTTCAAGTCTTAAAACAGGAATTCTAACACTGAATTAAGAAAAAAGTAACATTGGTGGCAAAAGGCTGTGTATGTGAATTCATCGTAAAACCATACAAACAACAGTTACTGTCCGAATTTGAGTTCATAATATCCATTAGTTCTCGTTTTTAATTTTTCGCAGTGCAGCTAGCTGCTTGTGAAGACTCCTGATCGTGAAGCCGTGTGCCGGACATTTCCTGGCAGAGAGCCGTTCTCTGACACGCCCTCATATAGAAGGAGTCGGGGAGAGCAGCAGCAGCCGCAGCGGCGGTCTCGGGGGAATTTCAGCACGTAGCCTCCCCTGCATGAAATGCGCTCCCAGAACAGCATCGATTAATTGGGCCGAGGCTGCAGCAAGGTCGTTAGGTAACAGTAAACCACGCTGGGAGGAGTGGGGGATAAAGTCTCGGCTGTCATCGAGTGCCAATACCGTTAATTAACGCCACTGGCACACGGAGGAGCTTGTTTTCTCCTAAGACAGCGCTATAAGGATGCAAATATGGACAGTGTGCTCAGTTTGTTTTGATACAGGTGCAGACGTTTTATTTCAGCTGGCTTCCCTGTAATAGCAAGCAACGGTTGAACAAGCCGAGGCTTCAGAACATGTATCCATTTGGAAAGACAGCTCGTCTATATCCATGCTGCATGCTGCCTCATTTAAACCGGCTGGAGCAGAACATGAAGCTCTGAAAGGCTGGCGCCAACAGGCTCCCGGATATGAGAAGTTTCGGTCTTACGCCTTAAATAGTGTTGTCCAGTGGTATTCGAAGGTATACGCAAGTATACCGAGCATACAGACATACAGAGCTGAACTTCTTGGGGTTTTGTAGCATACCTACATGTTATTACCATTAATGCATATGGGCTTTGGAGTTACAGTATGTCCACCTAATAGCCTTTTTACCATTAATACAAATGGGCTTTGGAGTTACAGTATGCCCACCTCCTCAGACAGTATACCCACCTATTAGCCTTATTACCATTAATACAAATGGGCTTTGGAGTTACAGTATGCCCGTCTCAGTTAGCACCACACCTCTGGTCTTGACTCCATATGCTCACTCTCTCATAGGCCATATGAAAAACATGTATTGATGTGTTTTTTTTTTTTTAAATTAGCTGCTAATGGAATTGCAGGGGGTGGAATTGTTTGGCTCGGAATGGTTCGCCTATGTCTTCATTTATTACAGAAGACCAGTCACATTTTCTGGCACTAAATAGTGAAGTTGAGGCTCTACAAGATTAAGATTAGTGAAAATTTGACTATTGGTTGATAATAACCAATTAACATCCCTGGGTGGGTTTGTTCCACAGTAGAGACAGGAACTTGATTTATTTGAGCTTCAAAATGTAATCTGTACTCGTGAAGCAACATGAAAGCATGAAAAATAGTGGATTGACGAAATAATGAAAAACAAACACAAGCAATGTGGAAATATTTATGAAATACTGAAGAGCTGGGCCGCTTTTGCCCTCAGTGAGGCTATGCTTTGGGCAAATGCCTGGACACCTGATGGGTCAAAGTCATCAATCTTACAATTGTTATAATTCAACCAGATAAAAATGTCATTTGACTGAAAGACATAAGAGCTGACAAAAAAGGGGACCCATCTGCTCTGTTAAACCTGGCATATTTGAAATACATGCGTGCAGCGCTGTCATGGGTTGAGAGCGTTAACAACGCAGCTCATGCAGACGCTGTGGCCCTCTTCTTTTCCACGATGATAGCCTTAGTTCCGAGTACAATTAAAGTGTGGGAATCCTTACTATCCTGCCAGATGTTAACTGGATAGTTAGATTATGTTCGATTACGTTCTTAAAGTACATTAGCTGTTTCTTAGCATCGTGTTGCTATGCTGGCCTGCCTGTTTGGGATTGAGACTCATGACAGCCAGGCTTCATGGTATTAACCCTGAAAGACCCAGCATGGACGTGCTGGTGAGCTATTTTCAGCCACAAGATTAGTGCAATCCCACATACAAGTCTGTGTGCTTGAGCAGGACAGGTGAACACCTACCTGGGCCCCAAAAAAGTACACAGTGGTGAAATCTAGCGATATAAAGTGCATTGACAAAAACAGAGTAATTTTATGAGTGCAGGAACCAGCAAAGTGATTTTTTGAAATGTCTCCTTTGAGTGATGGAACATCAAAGCAAAGCTGGTCATGAAAATACAGGTTACAGATAAAATAATGGGATCATATGGTGGAACCCAAACAACAGATCAATTTTAATTCACTTTTAAGGAGGTGTCGTCAGAGCAGCTTCAATTCTTAGAATTGCTGTTGAACAAATGTTTGAACTGTTGATGTAGTGTGATGTTGGACCGTGATTCAAGAAAGAATCTATCTAAAGGCATCTAAGTCTTTGAAAGGTGAAGGTAGAAATCTACTCCTCACTATGTACTCCAGAAATCCCTGTGAAGGTCCAGTGATGTTCAGATCTGGTGTCTAGGGAACCATTTGCACCTAAAATGGCTACTTATCCCTCAGCCATAGTTCTTCATACAGGGAAATACCTGAATTCAATTACTCCCACAAGATGGCTGCCCATATCACAATTGATCTACCGCCATATCTGAACATTTGGAGCAGGCTTCTTTGGCTCCTTCCAAACATAATCCCATTGAGCTGCAAGAACAGATAACTCATAAGACTATCATGTTTTTCAACTGACCCAAAGTCCATCAATGGCAATTTTGTAGACTCCTTAATTATGATTGCTATTTCAAAACAAGAGCCACATTTTTCATTTGAGGTTTCCATTTTACCTGCCCCCTGTAAAGCTGTAACATTGGTGTCTTGTTCATCTTTTTCGGGAGCAAGTGCTGAGGTGTCTGTTTAATTAAGAACTGTTAAATGATGGACACCCAATAACACAAACCTGGTTGGGTGGAGTGCATTGTACTTTCAAGTTAATGTTTACCTTGGAGAACTTTTACCTGTGGCCATTTCCTTTGGGGGATGGTGTGTGGTTTGACCATTCCCCTCACAAGGGAAAGCACAGTCTGGGGGACAATTTGAAGGCTCTTCAGTACCAGCACCCGTTTTCCTCTGCGTTAATTTCAAAAACCAAATGCCAATTCAGCCATGCCTGCAAGCCTACTCTAGCAGTTTCAGAGATTTAAGGACTCAAACAGGAGTGGGATTATGAAAACTTGTTTTCCCCCCAATTCAGGACAGACATTTGGCAAGTTATAGCAAATACCAAACCCGGTCAAGCAAAAGCCTTTTTCTGCAATTCTACCTACAGTCAGGCTTGAATTGCCCATAATCCAGTGAGTTTGAGGTTTCCAAATGTGTGATGGCAAGCGCAGCTTGTAAAGCCAAACCAGGGATTTCTTTTCCTACCAAATCCTGTTCCAAAGCACTCATCTGTCCCCAAAAAAATAAGGTTCCCATGGGAACCTAATGCACCTACTAAAGACCTACAGGAATTGGCCTCCATTAGAATGCTGGCTTGGCCTAGTTCCATTTGGGCTTTTTGCATGACATCACATCTAGAGAACATGCATTTATTCTGAATACTTGTAGAGGTACCAAAGAACCATTTTCATTCCGCTTGCTACGCGGACAGTTGGAAATTGGAGCTCCCTTGAGGGCATTTAAAATTTTAAAGTCTTTATCCTCTCACTGGTTCAAACAGCAGATTAGGGGATATTCAGTGTGGGCACACCCTGTTGTGGCAGAAACTGCAAGCTATCCCTCATGTGAGGCCATTCTTTGGCCAGTCTGGGAAATGCAGTGACATCTCAGATTCAGTGTTAAAAATGCCAGTTACCCAAAACCCTTACACAAACACACACTCCAGCCCCAAACAAAGACAAATCATTTAAACAATCTTTAATTGTGCATGAAGTGAGATTACTCCCTGAACTAAAAGTACATAAACATATTAAACATTTATACAAAAAAAAAAAAAAAAAAACTACGGGGGGGGAAAAAAAAAAAAAAAAAAAAAAATCAATTACATGATTTAACTGGTTTGAACAATCAGCTCAGGGCATATAGAAACGGGAACATGCCGATGAGCTTCACAGACTGAAGATCATAAAATAACTGAATAACTTTAACCAAGGCCCAGGGCCCACTGATATGACCATGTGCATGAAAATTTTAACATTACGAATACAATTTAAAAGCCTAACTTCTGACTAATATCCAATTAAGAATCATCACTTGAAACATGATACATTACGCCTCAACCAACATGTTACGTCACCCTGTTGATTTCCTGGGCACTTGTGAATTTACACATTCAGAAGCAATTCCCACCGGTACAATAACTGCACATATCAAACTGGCCCTCGATTTGAGACAAAGACATGGGATTTGTACATCCGGGTTCTGTCCAAGCCTCCCCATGGCAACGCCAAATTGAGGAGTCTCTATGTTAAGTGGCGTGGCTGGCGGAGAAAGATCGTCTTGGAGATCAAGAGGGAGGGGTAAGCCACCGGATACCCGTGTGGAGACGAGCGTCCGCTATAAGCTGCTCGGGGGGGGGGCATTCATTCAGTTCCAGTGGGATTTGCGTTTTTTTTTCCCCCCGCTTCAACTCCCCTCCTTCCCCGTGCTGGGTAGAAAAATGACCGCCTTTAGATTTTTTTTTTACAAAAAGAAAAAATAAACTGCTCTTTGGATGACTGTCTCCCCCCCCATCTTGGCCGCTGGATGTTATAGTCTTGGTTGTCTATTCAGTGCTGGCGTTTTCAGCAACGGCTGCGCAGGAGCGCGGCTGCCATGGCAACGGGGAGAAGTGCGGAGAACAGGCCGCTCCTCACGGAGCTCCCTGCGCCGGTAGCGGAGGTGGTGTTCGCCGTGCTGTAATTGTCGGGCATCTTAGTCACGTTGAGGCTCGTGGCGACTGTGGTGTCGTTGCCGGCTGCAGGGGTTGTAGCATTGTCTTCGGAACACACCTGTAGAAAAGGGGGGGGGGGGGGGGGGGTTGTTACTGAGGCTTGCGGCTATACAGACTGGCGGTAGTGCGCTTAATTACGACACAGGACCGAGATGGATTGTTCGGGATCTCGATCAGCTCATTTTCCCATCAGGTAATTAAAAACTTGTACACCAATTGCGGTCGCACGTGCACGCCATGGCCCTTTTGCCACGTTAAAATTAAAGCCCAATAAAATTCTGTGTCACATCAATTTTAAACCTTTTCAGACCCAAACCTCTCGTGGTAGACAATGCGTTTCGATTTCACCATTTAAAATTTACACAAGAAATTACAACAAATTTGAAAAGGCGTGGTGACCCGTTTCCACGGATTTATTCACGCAGAGTTGGCTTAGCCTATGAATTCAGGTCTTAATTGCCCAACTATGAATTGTTTAATTGTCAAAGGCGTCGTGAAAAGCATCAATATCATTTAATAAATCATCAAATTAAGACTTTTCTGACTTCATCCTCTGGTATTCTTTCCACCACTCGCATGATATACGAACCCCACATTAAGACCGTAAATGGATGGGATTCGATGACACCTCTCCAGTTTCTATCCGAGCACCCGCACACTAAAGTAACCTTATCTCCGAGGAAACAAGCGATGTAGACCCACTTTCCAAATAAAGGTTTCGCCTGGGTGATTCAGCGACGTATAGGCGGGCTTCTTAAAGTAAAATTTTACACATTAAAATTTCAACCGTTCAGTGCAGAATTCAGTTGAAAGGGGTTGTAATTATTACGCTTCAGTTTTGCGCGGTAGAATGGAGTTCACCTGCGATTATTGGAAATAACGGACAGGCTGAGAGCAAACAGCGCGTGAAACAGCGCGGCTACACCAGTCTAACCAACATATGGAACATTTTATATAGAGCAGCACATTCAAATGAGACGCAGATTTCAATGCATCAATAAATATTTCCAGCCTCCTCTGCCACAAAGACTTTAAAGCAAAGTTGACGTGCCCAAGTAAATTGTAACCGCACACTCACAACAAATGTGGAAAAGTGGTACAGATAAAATGAGTCTTGCCTAAAAGTAATTTTTGTGTATATCATCAAGCCACGTGAAACAGCAAATCCACGCCTTTCTGAAGATGGAAAGGGCGTTCGGGAAAAGCAAGCATCCTGATAGCACTATGATGAGCGTTGCTGATTAAAGAGTGAAACAAACGGAAAACAAAACATACCTGTGTTGAGAAATATGCGACTAGCAAAATCACTCCAAAGTAGGTGGCTGTCATTTTAGTCATTTTTGCCGGTTTGATTTGGCCCAGAGGTTCTTTTCTTTTAGAAGACTGGTTCAAACGCACGCTCCTCAGTTGTGATCGGGCGGTTATGGGTCAGAAGGAGTTTTATATCAGCGTCAATGACTGCAAGTGACGTGGCCAACGGCACACCCCCCACCCATGCACCTGCCTTCTGTTGGACGAAGGAAATAAACTACCATCTATCCGTTATCACCCGCAAATATCACAATTTTTACAAGTATACCTTTCCAGATACGTTCGCAAATACTTGTCGATAACTTTTCATTTACATGCATCCCGTTATAATTCAATTTCATTCATTTCAATTAAATTTCTTTTACATATTGCGATTATTGAGAGGGAGAGAGAGACGCGTATACTCTTAATGTGTACTGGACTGTTGTCCATTGCATAGGTAATGTTTTATGCCAAATGTAGGCTATTCCATATTCTTAAGCTCTATTACATTTGGGCAATCATTCCGGATAAGATAATAGTAGTTCTTCTTTTATTTATTTATTTTTTTAGCTTTTTGGTCCTATTACTTCAATGGACTGTAATGATTAGCGAGCACCAATTAAACAATGACAGGTCATTAAACTTGTAGTTTTGCAGCCGATATGTATAAGCGTTTTGATATACCCCATATTTTTCGTTGCGGAGCTAAATTCCACTTTTTCTCAGTTTAGGACCAGGATCGTTACTATGGCAGTGTCCACGTCGTGTAGCTGTTCCTTTTCGTAATCTTCTAGTAACCTCTAGCGTTTAAGTGAGATATTGCAAGTAATTTATCTTGCACTTTGTAAAAAAAAAAAAAAACATTCCAACAGTCAGCGCGATTTTTACACAGATCTGAAACTGTATGGAAGTAAGATTTTAAAGACTAATTAAACAGCTAAACAGGTGACTCAATTTTACGTTAATATCCACGAGGATATTTTCAAATTAAAGAATTTCATTTTATGCATAGGTGACTAAGCTAACATAGCATGGGTGGTCCATTACACTGTATGAAACTATTCTGCAGAAACAGACTGAAATATTAAACATATTTTAGTTTGCTTGATGCAATACTGGGTATAGAGGTAAATCCAATAATGTTAATAAGAGAGGTTTTCCCCTTTAGTAATCAGTGATAGTTCGCCATTTGTCATGTAGAGGGCGCTCTCTTATAGACCCTGTCTCTTTCAAGACAGCGAGCTTCAACCAGAGATGCACTCTTTCCTGCTGCAGCTGCCTCAGTGTTTAAAGCGTGTCGTTGTTCAAGGTTAAAGAGCAGCGTGAAGGAAGATAAGAGGCAAACCCAAAATTAAGGTATGTAGATGTGGAGTGACGTTTTCATATTTTTTTCCTTAATGAATGTATGCTGTAATGGTGCGATATTCAGAGTGCCTTCATATGTGGCCGACTGCAGAAGCACCAACAGTGCTGCTAACTAGCTAGCACTATTATAACTTGCTGCAAACTTGCACGGCTCTTCACGTGCGCTCAACCGCTCTAATGGTTCCCTGCCTAACTAGTGTTAATAGTAGCTTGATAATTGTCAACACAAGCTCCATCGGCAAGTCAGTGTTTTCTCGCACGAAATTCTCGCAGCTGGCAAAATGTTTCTGATCTGAATTGTTTAGCCACCGTTTGCTTGTTAGCTCGAATGAATGCAAAAGCTTAAGCTAGCTCACTAGCAGGCAGTTAGCATTCGAAAGTGTCAGCACTCATTTTCACTGATCACCAAGTTTGGTCTGTCTAATCGAAAATAGTCTTGGCAGTCAAAGTCTCGCGTGTTGTCACAGGGCTAATTGTTTTGAAGATGTGCTATTTAACGGTCTATGTCAACATGACTCTTGCAAAAAAGTTAATCTGTTGATTTTTCACGACTTATTACGCGACTCTTAAGTGTCAATCAAATGAAAAGTCAATGGGGGCCAAACCAGTGAGAATAATCATCTTTGCACGACTTTTTTAACATGGCAAAATGCCTACCGACAGGGAATCTTTGTAAATCTCGATGCATTTAAGAGTACATGTGCATTTTCCAACTTGTGGAGGCGTTTCACAAAGTCAAGGCAACTTTTCTCACACGTTCTGCCAGTGTCTTGCTATACAATCATATGCCAACAGTGAGAACATACAATTGCGTCATAAATGTGTTTTGTTTCTAAGAATGAAGCCGTCATGTGACGTCATAATGGTTGACCTGATAGAGTCCAAATTGAAGGGCAGCTTTTATTGAAGACATTGGTTTTCTGAGTGACAGTCGTAGAACAACATTTTACTTATTACTTCAAGTCAGAATTTCATGCGTTAGATTGAACTTGATTTCCAATGCTTAAAGAGGATTCCTTGGTTGAAAAAAAACACTATTACAAGTTGGCTTGATGTGGCAGTTAACTGCAGCTGGTTAGTGTCTTAAAAGAAATTAACCGTTATCCTTCTTGATGTAACAATATACCAAATATAATGTGTAAAACATCCAGAAACACCGAATTTTCTTTATACTGTGACACTTCGATTTTCTGTATAATTTTTGTTGTTTTTCGTAGGGGCAGCCATGAGGGGTTTGCGGGCGCAGGCGTTAATGCTGAGACGGTTAGCGGGCCTGACGTCTCTCCCGCATGGAACCTCGGTACACAGACTTAGCGGTACTGTCGGATGCGTAAGGACAATGCTTGCTCACCGCACATGCAGCGCCATGTCCCCGCTACCGTTAGCCACACTGTTGGCTAGCAGCCTCTCTGCCCCTGCCCCTAGTTGGTCCACTCTCCTGGTGAGGTACAAAAGCACCAAGGGCACCAAGAAAGGCAAGAAAAAGTTGACACAGGAGGAAGAGGATGAAGATGACCCAGAGGCTAGCGACTATGAGGATGAACTACAGGATGATCCAGGTCTGCCGAAAGACTACAAAGACCAGGAGAGATCTGTGCAGTCATTCCGCTATGACCTCATAATGAAGGCTGGTCTGGACATGGCACGGAAGTGAGTGTGACACTGAAAGCTGACCTGCAGTCAGTTTTAGGGCTTTAGCTGCGCTGTTTATCAACGAGCCAGTCAGGGTTTCACAGGTTCCTGCTGCACTAGTTACTCTCAGTGTGTCTGCTGTTCCATGCAGTTAGTAGCTCTCACCATGGCCCTCCAGCAGGGGTCCTCAGTCAGTGTGGGTCATGGAGAGCATCAGGGTTTGCTAATTTCTGCAGTTATCCAGACCTTACTCTGAGAGAGGCCCATTCAATGTGATTAGGAAGAACTTCTCATTGGCAGTTTCAGTTTGGGAAATGTGTTTTTTTTAAGTCTTATTGGTTATGCAGGAGATAAGTGTGGAACAGTGGTCAGTGTAGAGCAGTAGTCAGAGCAGCAGTGTGGAGCAGGGGGTCACTGTGGAGCAGGGGTCAGTGTGGAGCAGTGGTCAGAGCAGCCGATGTTTACAATCACAGCTCTTGTAAACACACAGCTCTCAGTATGAGTGGCAGTATATTGGAATTGTTATGGAACCGAGCTTGTGACTCAGTTGTTGGAGATGTTGTTTGCCAGGTCTCTGGCACTGTTGTTCATGTTAATTATGTGAAAGAACTCATGTTCTCCCATGCTGTGCGTCCCTCTGGATATGAACAACTTTGAATGATGGTAAGGTAACACACCTGTACACCTGTCTGCCTGGCTCTCCTCTGTTGACTGATTCATTTCCCTCCCTTTTATCTTGGTTTTAGCAAAATTGAAGATGCTTTCTACAGCAGCAAGCTGAGGCTCAATGGACAGAAGCTTATCAAGAAAAGTAAAACCGTAAGTGGCCAGCGTCTGTCTGTCACAGCATGCCGTAAATGTGTAGCTGTATTACTGTAGTTTTATATCTGTAGCTCATATAATATTTGTCTTCTGTGAAAGGGATAGTGCTTAAGTCAAAGACGTATTCCCCAGGACTGCTGTGTAGTCTTGAGATTACCGGTGCACAGTACGATCGTGTGGTCACATGGTGTGGCTGCCATTGTCCCCCACACTCTCCCCGCCGCAGGTGAAAGTCGGGGACACGCTGGACCTGGTGCTAGATGACAACAAGGAAACGGACACGGTCACGCTGATGCGGGTCGTCTTTAAGAAGGTCGTGGCGGTGACGCAGGACGAGGAGAAGTACCGGGTGTTGCTGAGGCGATGGAAGCACCTGAAACTCTCACGGCAGGATGCATATAAACAGTAGCGGCCCCACTGGCCCCACAGGTTTGGGGGCCCCTGGACAGAGCTCGCTCCAGAACATGGCAGAGTAATGTTATCATGTTCTATATGATCTTATGCTGGAGCAAAGCCCAGATGGTTCAATGATCGCATGTTCTTCCACCAGGCAGGAAAACATGCCTTTTTGACTAACTCTTTTCAAACGTGTGCGGCCCACAATTTCTTTTCAATCTGAATGCTCTTCTTTTTCTCTATTCGGAGAGGAGGGAGGGAGGAGGCAGTCTGATTTAGCTCTCTGCCCCTCTCTGTAGCTCTCTCTCTGCCTTTCTGTCCCTCTCTCTCATGGCCTTGATATAAATGTGTAAGTGGGGACTCATTTATTGTAGCATGTCAATGTTACATTTTGAAACAATGAGCAGTTTGTTAAAATAAAAATAGGTTTGTGTGTGTTAAGGGTACCAAAAAAGGAATGTTGCCTTTAATATAACTTTCAGAGGTAGTCGTGGACCATATTAGCTGGGTTTGTTTTTGATAGTTTCTTGGAATGAAAAACTATGGCATAGTAGTGTTTGTCTAAGAATTTAAGCACTTGCTGAAACTGGTGGAAGAAAGCCTACAGCACTTGTGTGTGGATACTTGCTGACAGCGGGAACAACTTTATAGCCAATGTGGCCAAAAGGAAGGTTGATGGGTAAGAGCAGAAAACTGAAACATTTTGGCAATGCTGTGACCCATGGTCTGTCAGCAGAGCTGGTGGAATGGAGCCTTGTGACTGACAGGTAGTCAGTCTCTGAGAAGACAGTCTGCAGAACTTG
Source organism: Albula glossodonta (assembly GCA_019788955.1). Classification (NCBI taxonomy): domain Eukaryota; kingdom Metazoa; phylum Chordata; class Actinopteri; order Albuliformes; family Albulidae; genus Albula; species Albula glossodonta. The sequence continues at coordinate 180,013 of JAFBMS010000328.1, read as the reverse complement.
TCTGGCCTGGGCTTCCTGCAATCTGATTGGTGCCTGCACATGTCTGAGGGTGGATATGATTGGCTTAGGTGGCCTTTCATTTCACACACCCACTCTGTTGTTGGGGTTGGTCTGAAGTGGTGACTGATCATCTGTTTACTTGCAAAACACTACTCTGGAAATGAAAACTACAAACATGGTTATGATGTCATATTAATGAGCCTGACAGTGGCTACACTTAATGCACATGAGCAAGGCCCTGGTCCATTCTCTACTCTGGTGATGGGATCAAGCAGTCATTGTTCATACAAACTCCATTTTACCTCAACTCCTGATGCTTCCTTTCTGTCAGATTGTTTTGAGTGCAAGCACTGAACTTTTTTTTTCCTGGAATAAGCTGCCCTCCAACCTTGTCCATTATGTATTATGAGCTAAGAGGCCAAATGGATCCAAGACCAACACTTATACTCTGAGAAGTTTAAAATGAATTGCAAAAGTTAACACGGTAATTTTGACAGCCCTCAATAATAATATTAAACTTTATTTGTAAAGTACCTTAATATAGCATAGTTATTTCAGACATAATGTGGCCTTGAGGGTAAATTGACTGACATTAAAAGTGTCTAATTAAACTTGTTATAATTCAGGTGTCTTGACAGACTGAATAAAATGGGAATGAAAAGTAGCTCAAGAGGACCTCAGGACTGAGCTGAAGCATGGCCATCTTAGAATATAACGTCCCCCATTTCTCCAACTGCAGCTGTGAGGACTTTATATTTTTAGTTTTTATTTTTTAGTTGTTCCCCTCAGTAACACTGTACAAATGATACAGGAGCCCAGATGTTTTCGATCATGAAGAATATTTTCACTGTACTTGTTCCTCGGGTGCTGTAACTTAGCCAAAGTGCTCCCTTGTAACGGCGGGACGGACACGGCGCAGTTGAGCCGAAATGCCTCGTATGAACTCGGTAAGGTCTGTGAGCCGCACAGCGGTATTCTGTGAACCCTCATGGACAGCAATAAAAGTTACATTTACTGTAACAGTATTGAGTTTCTTCTTTGTGTCTCCATCTCTCTATTGTTTTCTAATTGTTGGAATGGATGGTAGGGACTGACTGGAATCCATATCCACATAGAATAAGAGTGGGCTTTTTTTAAGGGTTTCCTAAAGAAATGAGCACAGACTGTCAACCATTGCAAATATTAATTTCTGTGCTTTTTGACTTATCTCCAAAATAAAAAATCCATTTATATTTTTAACTTCACACCCTCTTTCTCCATGGAAACACCTTATTTAATGAAGACACAACACAGATTGTGTTTTTATAAAGTTTACTGACAAACTATTTTTTTTTTTATTTTGTGTGTGACAAATACGTACCGAAGGTTGGAAGTCAGAGCGTTTGAGGCAGGTAGTCCCAGTCAGAGAGCGGGACCAGCGCAGAGGTGTTCTCCAATGTACACAAACACAAATGACCTCATCTACCCTTTTCTGAAGGTTTCATTCCAACCTCTCATTGGCTGGCCTGCTCTTGTAATGCACATATACTGTATATGCAGGGGTTTCCAATCTTATGTGAGATTGGCCCATTTGAAGGGTAGGTCTGTGTTCAAGCCTGACACTAAAACATGAGGGCGGTGAATCACAAAGCCGGTTCACTGGTTACGCAGCTAACTTCGCAAAATGCAATACAGGGAATTATGCTATACGGTCGATCAAACTAACTTCAGATCAACTTAACAGGATCAAATATGTGATAATGGTTAATGACTCTGTCTGCTAACTAAAAATCTAAAAGGTTTTTACTATGGCTTGTTGATGACAGGATCAGTCGGACCAGGTATTTCAGTGCTGGGCTAGAGAAAAAACCTACACCCACACCTGCCCTTCTCAGTTAAGACTGGAGACCCCTTGCTGTTAGTCATGTGAGTTCATAGTTGTTTCCGGCTGGAGGTTAGTTAAGCAGCGACTAAACAAATGGTCTCAAACTCAGTGCCACAGAAAGCCGTGTGTGTGTGCTGGGTTCCACTCCAGTCCAGCCTCTGCTAAACATTAGAGAATTAGCTTCAAATTTTGCTACATTAGTCCTGTTGTAATGTTTATAAAGTGAAATTAGTTCCTTGTGTTGTCTGGGTTAAAAAAACATTTCTCATCTGTTTTACAAGAGTTACATTCATATGGTTGCATGACTAATTGAACCAATTAAGGCTGCAGTAACAGGTTGGAATGTAAAACCGAAAAACACTTGGCGGTCTGCAGGACTGAGTTTGAGTCCACTGTACTAAAGCGTTCATTTCTCCGGACTGGATTCAAACCACATGCTCCATTGTGACACACACCAGACGCTGTGATTGGTGGAGCCGTGGGGGGCATAGCAGTCTGGTGCTTTTTTTGGCACAGGGAAATAACCCTTGCTACATTCTTGTTCTGCAGGCAGACTGCGTTCGTCTGCGCAGGCGAATCTGTGCAAATGAAGCTGGGACACTTTTGGGTGGACTTGGGACTGATATGCATGGCATTTTTTTTTTTTTTTCCATGCACGGCCCCCCTCGATGGTGCTACTGCACCTGGATAATCAAGCATGACATTAGCATGAAATATGGAAGTGGATATGATCCTGTGTTCCCACCAGTAAGCAAAGGAGGGACATGTCCCACCCACTCAAAACAGCTGGAATCCACAGTTTATGCATATGCTAATGCTAACATGCCTTTACACTGCTCAATTCCATCTGTCTGCAGACTGGTCTGCTCCTATGCAAAACTCACTAAAGTCTGCAAGAGTATGCGCAGACTCTGCAGACAGAGTATGCACCAACTCCATTGACAGTTACAGTGCTGAACCTTGCAATTTCACGTGGTGGGGACCGGCTACGGTGAACAGCGGCCATGGTTAACAGACTGATGTACAGATAGGTGAATCAGCATTCAGTTTAGATACACAAACCTCGCCTGATGGGTGAGCAGAAACTCACTATTTGACACAGAGCCTACGCAGACCCTCAGGGTTTTTTTTGCATGAACGAGAACACAGCTTCCATGACCCCCACCCCCACCTCCCACCACATAATCTACCTGGGCCTCAACAACCCATCTCACACATATCTAACCCTCTCTACCTCACCTGTAGCTTATTCACCTGTACAACAGTAATACTTCCATTTCAGCTTTAACAGGGCACTTCCGCACCACTCGGATCTGTTTGTGTGACAAACAATGCCTTCATTCTGCATTTTTTACACAGCGTTAGTACTACAGTGTACCAAAACTGTACATTTTTGGTGGATATATTGACTCATTGATGGCACTACCTCCCTGTTCTTATGGTATATGATTATTATGTAACCTTGGTTGCATATAATATTTTACATCATTTTAATTTTACTGTTTTGATATGGAACCTTAACAGGGAATAAAACCTGTGTCCCTGTTTTTCTTTCACAAAATTTCACATTGCAGTCATGATTACCTGTAGCTCCAAACTAGACCAAACAAACTTCTTTGTTCATTTTTTATTTTGACTTGGATCACTATTTGTTTTATCCCAGATTTATGTATTTTCACCCAAAATGAAATGTCTAATCGTGTATTGACGATTTCATGAACCTCACTGGGAAAAAAAATAGACTTGTTTGAACCTATCAAAAATAATTTTTCACCACAGCCAATGCAGTCATTTGTCCAAATCACTGGGCCACTGATACTGTATGGAAGCCACTACTATATTGTATCTTTTCCATTCACCATCATAATTTCAGTTCTGTGGAGGCTTTGAATTCCTCGTTAGCAACTGCTAGCTTAGTGCACCATGGCCCGCCCACTGTGCTGCGCAGTCATTGTGTCAAAGGAGTCCACTTCATGCGCAGCTGTGGCAGACAGAGCAAAGCAGCTGCCCCCATGACTCCGCCCACCGAGACCATCTGTCACGTGGTGCCGTGCTGCAAAGCTCCCAGACACAGTTGTCACTGGCAGAGTCAAGGTTAGACTCTTTGGCACACTGTACCGAAACCTTGCAGCCTAACCTCAAGAAAAAATATCAAAATATAATATATATATATATATATATATATATATTATAATATATATAATATAGAAAATTAACCAGGATTTAATTTCCATACTTAGGACTGATTAACTGTAGTACTGCATCAACTCGCAAACGTTTGTTTATGATGTGTTGCCCTGCTAAATCTTGGTTTTCAGTGCATATGTGCTTTTATGTGCATTATGTCAGTCTTTCTGAGCTGCACTTAGACCTTCGTCTTCCTTTGTATATTTTTTCATCAGTTAAAATCTAACTATATCTAACTTTATCTAACTACTATAAAATATAAGTAATCAAAAAAAAAAGATTAATTTCCAATTCACGTCCTGAACAGCATGACGAGGGTGTTACTTCCAGTCCTGGCCTATTAAACGCTACTCTACAAAAGTAACAGGTTGGATCTCCACTTTTATGGAGGCTATCTGAAGTCGAGGTAGTGCAGTTTATCTACAAAATATCCATCAAAAATGCACAACACTTTAGCACACAAATTAAGTCTGAGACATACATCCTGACTCAATTACAGTAATCAAAGCAGAGGTTGACAAACCATTACATACTGGACCCCCTTGTATAAGACAGCAAGTCCTCACCGATATCATATTTACAGATACTCTGTTTTTAAGGCTAACATATGAACATATGGGATACTCCCGATTTAAGGTTAGAATCACCTACAACAATATTATTTTGGCATTATACATAAATAAACTCTATACCATCTCTTGTTGCATCAAAGTTATATTTTCCTCTAACAAATATACTGTCTGGTACTATATAGCTATTTATTTTTACAAATATATGTCCTATAGGTCTTAGCTAAAACTCCTAGTGTCTGCTAATAGTCATTGTCCTGATCCTAAACTAAGTCATCCTCATAAGAAAGGACAGCTCGGTTAGCATTTATCCCAGGTGTGTAAAACTCCAGTCCTGGAGGTTCCTGGTTTGTGCCGGGTTTTGGGACTTCCTTTCAATCTACAACCAATTTAGGCCTAAGAAACCAGGTATGTCACCTGTTTCACTATTTAATAACTTAAGGTAAGCACTTAAGTGGTGAAATGCACCAAGAAACAGCAGACATGCCGGCCCTACAGGACTGGAATGGTGCACCCCCGGATTTAGTCCATTATCTTCAGTTTATGCAGATAAAAAAAAAAAAACAACAGAAGAAGAAATGAAAAAGAGAACAAGAAAGAAAAGTAAATTGTGCAAATTATGTCTTTTGTGAGAAATCAGTGTCTGGGGGAGGGGTGGTTCTCATAGGTAGGAGGCGGAGCTGGAACGCTTTGCCTTCTTGAGGATGTCACACTTCTTGCGGTTGGGCCGGCGACAGCGCTCATCAATGCTGGGCACGCACTCATAGTGCCACACCTCCTCCATCTTGTCCACAGGGTAAACGGCCTCCACATAATGGCGGATGAGCCGCAGGCGAACGGGGTCCAGCTGCTTCTTGTTGCAGGCGCCTGAGTGGTTGTACTGGAGTCGCAGGTTCTCCTGGGTGAAGAGTTCAGGGAAGAGTCGCACCAGGAGACGGGCGGCAAAGTTCCCCACCGACAGGCTCTGCTGGACAATCTCCCGCACCTCCGCATCTGAAAGCAGATAGATGGACGGCACTGGAAAGTCCGGAGGGCTGACCGTTAGCTCCTCCAGGGGGATCTTGCAGAAGTCCTTGCTGCTTTTCTCTGGGGGCAACGGTGGGATTTCAAAGTCGTCTTTGAAGCGGTCAACGGCGAGCGTCCCCACCACCTGTCCACCCACCTGGCAGGCGGCGGCAGCAAAGTCCCCAAGCTCGGGTTCGGGGTCGGGGGCGTAGACTTTGCGCTGCTGCTGGTAGGACCGCCTCTGCTCTGTGTCTCGCCTCCGGCAGCGCTCGTCCAGTTTGCCCACAAACTCCAGCGTCCACACCCGGTCATTCTTAGCCCGCGGGTACAACAACTGTACGTAGTGGCGGATCAAGTTGACCCGCACAGGATCCAGTTGCTTCTTGCCAAGTGAGCCGCTGCAGTTATAGTGCTTGCGCGTGTTCTCGTAAGTGAACAGCTCTGGGAACATAAGCACCAGCAGACGGGAGGCGAAGTTCCCAATTGATAGGCTGCACTCGTAGTTGCTCCTCAGCTGCTCCCGGGTCAACAGGTATTCTCGTGGAACCTCAAAGTCTGGCGGCGGGATCTCCAGCTTGTCAAAATCAACGGGCAGAAGTGAGGAAGCCTTCTTGGCCTTGCGGTGGAGGCCGGGACGGTCATAGTCGCAGAAGTCCGACCCACCAACCTTCACCACCGAGACGTCGTCCGGAAGGCTAGCAGAGTCGTAGCTCTCGTCTCCACCACCTCCACGGGCGATGTCAATGTCCGTCTCACTGCCGTCTCCATTGGCAACACGAGCTTGCCCATTACCAGGGGCGGCCTCCAGCACCTCCTCCATACGTTGGAGGCAGAGCTGCAGCCAGCTGTCCTCAGGCACATCGGGGAAGTTAGCCTCCATGTATTTGCGGATAACCTCCAGCCGGTCGGAGTCCAAAACCAGCTTCGCTGCGGCAACCCTGCCACCGCCATAAACACCGTACCCCTCCGGCACCTTGCCTTCTTCAAAAACCTCGGGAAAGAGCCGGTGCATGAGGAAGACCGCAAAATCACCAGGAGACGAGAGGTCATCCAGGTCCTCACACACCTCTTGGGCATCAAACACCAAGTCTGACACCACATTACCATTGCTGCTGCCACCACCAATGCCACCATTGTTGTTGTTGCTGTTGTCACCGCCGGAGTCGAGGGAGAGGCTCTCATCATGCCCATCCTCGTCAATGTAGCGGCAGGCCCGTGCCTGGTCCAGCTCAAACCCGAGTCCCAGGCCAAGGCCGGTGGAAGAGGCAGTTCGTTTCCCGCCACTGCTCTCCATGTCCTTCTGGGCCCAGAAGCGGCTGAAGAATTCGTTGATCTGCGGCAGGCACTCAGCTTGCCAGGCCTCACCGTTCCTCACTAAAGGGAAGCACACCTCCACGTAGTTACGCACCAGCTGCAGGTGCAGAGAGTCTGGCGTCCGCTTGCTGGCTGCCCCGCAGGCATTGCAGTTGCCGCTGTACTCCGAAGCAAACAGCTCTGGGAAAAGCTGCACCAGGAGCCGGCAGCCCAGCTCCCCAGCCGAGGAAGTCTGCTCCGCCAGCTGCCTCAACTCCTCAGCTGTTAGCCGGTACTCGGGCGGCGGCTGGAACTCCGCCACCTGCTCAGAGGGAGGGTCGATCCGCCGCTTGATGCGGGTCACCTCGAGGGACAGCAGGTCCACCTTGCTGTGCAGCTGGGTCATGCTGGAGTTGAGGGTGTTGAGGATGAAGAACATCTTTTCGATCAGCGGGTAAAGGGCCGAGTCAGTGTCGGTCAAGGGAGCTCCGGTGCTTGACACGGCAGGGATGGACTCACGCCGGCCGGGTTCCCCGCCAACTCCGCCCAGCTTGGGGAAGAGCAGGCCTCCATAGCTCAGCCTGCTCCCTGGCTCATGCAAGGCATGCTGGTCCAGGACCGATGTGGCCTTCTTCTCGATGATCCTGTGGGAGATGCTATAGAGTGGCTTCCTGTATGATGTGATTGGCTTCTCCTGGGGGTCTGAGGAGCGTGGCCTGGCCACGTGATCGCCACCTCTCTCTGCCAGATGCTCCCTTGTCCTGGTTCCCTGCATAGCAACATGACACAAGAAGCGTTAGTCCCTACTTTGACTCTCATGGCACAATGATTTAAAAAACCTGCAGATACTAGGGCCCTCTAGGAATGGAGCTGAACCTGCAGGTCCTGCAGTTCTCCAGGACTGAGTTTGACACCCTTAGTTCAAATGTAAAATGTAAAAGTGTTGCTATGGTTCCCTCACCTCTGTGGACACTTTTACCCTCTTGGCGTTTTGATCCGGCTCGACATTGTGCCCTTCGGGGGCTGTCTGTGCCACAGTGCGCTTAGCCACTCCATCAGTAGTGACTGCCATGCCCCGCCCCCGGGGGCTCACAGACTCCTCAGAGCCAATGGGATCCTCTGACTCCGTCTTCACCCGACACAGGGAAAGCCTCTCTGCTAAACCACACCATGTACAGAAAACACACAGCAATTACATATCTTCTCTAAAAACTATCTTTTGTGTGACAGTGTAGTTACAGTATAGTATAGTAATATACAATGTAGTACATTAATGCAGAGTAACTTTATCTATGTACCCCAGGGGCAACTGCTTTTTCAACAGGCATATACAAAACAAACTACAGATAAACCTACACAGGGCCAAGTGCTACAATTAGAGACAGAGAGAAGACTGGAGACATTACTTTATAGCACATGCCACAATAAATAGGAAATAAATACAAACAAATGCAATACATGATCTGTTTATCTCCAAGTATAGAAAATGAAGATTCAAGAGTCTGCATTCTATAGCAGACAGTAAATAATTGTGGAAGTAAACTGTGATACTAAGTGCACTGTCTATGTTGCCATGTCTCTTTTGAAGGAGGGGCTGAGAAAGTGATGCACAAGCTGTGAAGTTAATGTTATCTGCTTGGTTTGCGCTGGAATTCAACATGAAAGCTTGTGTCACAGAGCGCTGCCTCCAGCAAAACATGAGAGATAACAACCACTGTCATAATCATTGATCATCGCATACAGATCGGTAGTTGTAGGAAACCCATGACAGACTGTGCTCATTTAGCAGAATGATGTTATACTCCCTGGCTTACCTTTCTCTGTCTCCCCTTCCGAGTTTTCTGCATGCTCAGAGGAATTCATGTCCTAGAACATAAAAAAAGCATTCAGTGTTCCAATAGACTAATATATTTCCTAGGCTAGTTGGTCACTTAATCAAGCTGGTCACAGTTGTTAATAAGCAAGGAACATGAAAATTTGCAGTACATAGTTGGAAAAAGTGAAGACTTTTAAGACACCTGACTTCAGTCATGTTTCATTTCAGTCGTTCTAAGACGTTGAGGCTTCTACGATGCGTTTATGGCTGCAATATATGGACTCGCCGGGTGCGTTCGGGGGGCGCTGTGACTCCGTGTCTACCTCACGCGCTCCTGAAACTCGCCAGACTCGCCGACCACTCCACTTCCTCATTCTTCCACTAGCAACCCACGAACCACAACAACCTGGGAGGGAGACGTAGCAACCTCTTTCTGTCGCACTTTTCCCACCTTCTGCTAAAACTTTTGGCTTGAACTGCAAATAAAAACAGTCTAGCCAAACGTGACGGCGGAAAAAACCCTGCCCACACCCATGTTGTAACGGCTTTTATATTTTATAGGAATTCTTATTGCGTGACGCGGCAAGAAAAATATCCCCGGACGACTTTTTCTCCCGTCTTTTGGTTTACTGCTTACAAAAATGTCATAGAGTAGTTGTAAACTTACCTTGGCAATTTCACGTTGTCTTTCAAACTAGTTTAATGTGCGAATAACATGCCTGCAATCCATATCCCAGTGTTTTTGTACACGGACGAGTGTTGTCCGTGTTAGTGTCCGCCGTGTTTTTTTCTTGTCTGTGCCCTCTCGCGTGACGTGACGGTACTCGCCCGCTGTGTCATTTCCGCACAGCTGTGGGTTGCTGTGGGAAAGGAGTTTCTGTGGTCGAATTCGCGGGTGGGGGGGAAAAGTAACTAAGCAATGCACGGCGTTATAGGCTGGGGCAGTTAATGCTTCCAAACCCGGTAAACATTTGCGGTTTGATAGTAAGAAAGTATCAACATTTACCAAACATGTGCCCGTTATGTCCCTTTAGAAATTTATCAGCAATAATAAGCAAATTCCACAATAAACATGGAAAGCGTCTGATGCACGGCAAATAATGTAACATTTTATTGCATTTATTTTACAAGGGACGAATTGCATATTATACAGTGCTTCTCTTATTTTACTGACAGCAGGATTGTTTTAAAACAAATAAACGAGTTGATTTAGTTTGTTGCAAACGTATTGCATGAATGCCTGAGTAGCAGCTGGCTTTAAAAGCATTCGGTAGCCTTGCTAGCTTTAACGATTCAGGTTGGGATGTCAGCAACAGGTGTCAGTCCTCACGGAGCTCTCTACCACAGGGAATCGACAAACCAGCCGTAGACATTGCATTAGTTAAAGATGGAGTAGCCATACATGTTCCACATGAAATACATCTGCAACACTATAATTGCTGACGTTTAGAGTTTGCCACTTGAGTGTGGAATTTGTATGATTATCGAGTTGCCCCCGTTTTTATGTTTTCAGCGGCTGGAGAGTTGGACGCTGTGCGTTGTACAGGCTGCAGGTCCTACGCGAATTGCGGCGCTTTCGTCATGCGATATTCAAAACTGAACAGAAGAGGGTGATATAGGCACAACTAAATCATGTTTAATGCTTAAGTATTTACCCTGTGCCCAATGGGAGGACATGAGGAAGAGACTGAGACTGCCGTCCGTTTACTGAAAAGACATAACGTGTTATGTTTTGTTTATATTATCAGAAATAAATTTAAAAATCAGAACACCTTGGTTGAATCAATACTGCTTCAATTTGTGAGGAACCCTGCGGATAATCTGATAATCTTTTAGCATGCAGAAAGCATATTCAGGTAAGATATAAATCACTCACCTGTCATTGTTACAATCACACATTCTGCTTCCTATACCTTGTTTAACATTGTATTTATTAAAATAACAAATGAAGTCCTATGATGTCCGTAGAAAATAAATGACTAGCTCTGGACAGTATAAGAACACTGGAACAGTGCTTTAACAGGATGCCATTTTTACCCTCTGCCATATATTAGTGGTGCCATCTCTTGACACGATATTTTACATTTACCATGCAGATGGATGTGATGAGTTTTCATGTTTCAAAAGTTAATGTTTATTAATTAATGACAATGAAATAATGTAAATAATTCACAATGACTCAGTAGGAGTGATGTTGTGAATGTGGGCCCTGGTTATAAAGAAAAGAAATAAAAGTTGGCCATTGTTTTAAATAAAGAAAAACCAAAACTTTTAGTGATTTTTTTTTTTTTTTTTGGTTTGTAAACACTACAGGGAGATTTAAGGAGATTTTCATACCATAAATTGATGACCAGGATTGTCCATGGAGACTCTAGCTGTATGCTTGATATACAGGAAATGTTTAGATTTTACACCACTGAATTAAAATGAGTACATTTCTTAAATGAGGTATTACGATATTGTATAATTTGATTAACTTGAGATATTACACTATAGCCCAATTGAAAACATTTAATCTATTCTTTTTCCAGGATAGATTGCAATTGCCATTGTACAAACTTTAGAGTAAGTAAATGCAATTTTAAAATATCAGGTTTTTTTGTTTGTTTGTTTTGACGGGGCCCTGATGTAAAAGTTTGTTTTCTGTTGACAAATTCTTTCTAGCTAACGTTTTGGAGAGCGGGGGTCTCGGACCCAATATAATCGCTCAATATTTCCATCGGAACGAATGTGTTGAGCACATTATTAAAATTACTGTGCTTTGATTGGTGGGTGTACTCTACTCGACTGTGACGCTGCCTGACGGAAGGCGCGAAGGTGGTCGTGGTTTCTGGGCAAGTGTGTCGGGACAAAGAGCTATCTAGCTGTTTTTGTTTACTATAAACTCCTCACATCGGATCTTATAGTTAACAGTACCGGCATGGCTGACAAAGAAGGTATTTATCAATTTAATTTTCTGTGCGAGTTTCTGCCTTTGCTCTTAGTAAAACCAGAAATGAATGGAAGTCGCCGGTTTCGGTGACAATTTGGTAGTTAGAGAAAGAGGAGCTAGCTAGCAGGCCCCCATTGAGATTGGATAACTAATTAGCTACCCAGTGTTGGGGCCGCCATTTACTTGTTCAGCGAGCGAAATGTGGTGTTAATGTATCAGTTGTGTAGCTATCGTGGAAGTAAATTTATAAGTGTTAATTTTCCCATTTGCCTTACTGGCAAAAAGGCCAGCTAACGCCGGTTAACTCTGCATTTACATCGTGTGCTAACTAGCTAGCGAAGTAGCTAGTTGTAGTTAGCTGATGAATTTGGTAGCGCTAACTATATATTCTTACCAGCTTGCTGAACTATTAATGAAGTATTGATTCAAAAAGCTCACGTTCGCTATGTAGAGAGATTTAAAGACAAACCCCCGTTCAAAGAGGTGGCTAACGTTAACTGGCTAACCACTTACCGTGGGAGTTACAAGCACAATCATCCAATGATTCAAACTCAGGCCATGTTAACTAGTTAATGTAAAGGCGAGACGGAGGAATTTATTAGAGGCTTGTTAGAAGTTAAGACGAATTTATTACAAGTTTTCTTGACAGAAGCTCGCTAACTTTGCTAAGTAGTTAGTTTATCCATTGGTGAGTACATGTACCGTCGTTGGTGGTGTTATGGTAACACCACTCCAGGTGAGCTTACAGTTTGCCCTGCCTTAATGAAGTTGACTGGGCTAACCTGTGTTGCTTTGTATGGTCGCTTTCTTGCGTTAGCAGCAGCGTTCGACGATGCGGTGGAGGAGCGGGTGATCAACGAGGAGTACAAGATCTGGAAGAAGAACACCCCCTTCCTCTACGACCTGGTGATGACCCACGCACTGGAGTGGCCCAGCCTCACCGCGCAGTGGCTTCCTGACGTCACCAGGTAGCTGCGCGACGCTACACTTATGCATGTTATGCCATGGAGAGATGTTTGCTGAATCAGTTCTTGTGCAGTACCTTGGCCCCGCCTGCATGAATCTCTCCCCGTTGTAGCTCGTGGAACTGCAGATTTAGCAGTATTACATTTTTTCCGTATGCTCAGAGGAAGATGTGGGAAAGTCACCTCTTTCAGATTGGGTTAATAGAGGACCATTCAAATAAACCTGGAGCTGAAATGTTGTGTGCCTTTGAGTGTGTGTATGCTTCCCCCACGTGAGTGCATGTGAGTTTGTTTATGTTTATGTGTTTTAATGCATGTGTGCATTTGTGTCTCAGTCTTAATGTCTGCATCAAATGTCCATTCGTATCGTTTCATAAACTTGGGAATAAAGACTAAAGTGTGTGCAGTCGTGTGTGTCTTAGCCTTATGTGAGGAATTGCAATGTTTGTGGTTGCCATGTAGGCCTGAGGGCAAGGACTTCAGTGTTCACCGGCTGGTGCTCGGCACACACACCTCAGACGAGCAGAACCACCTGGTGATCGCCAGCGTGCAGCTGCCCAACGACGACGCTCAGTTCGACGCCTCGCACTACGACAGCGAGAAAGGAGGTGAGGAGACGGCTGAGCACTGCGTGTTCCTGCAGACCACACTCCAGAGGATTATTAGCCAGCTTTACTGAACTTTGGCTAACACTCGCAATGTCTGCAGGTTTCGATGCAGTTCTGTTAGGCCTTGTGTGGTTCCAGTGTGGTTTGAGCAGATTAATCTGCAGTTAAACCTGCAGACACTGCAGGCCTCCAGTACTGGAGTTAAACCTGCAGACACTGCGGCCCTCCAGGACTGGAGTTAAACCTGCAGACACTGTGGCCCTCCAGGACTGGAGTTAAACCTGCAGACACTGCGGCCCTCCAGGACTGGAGTTAAACCTGCAGACACTGCGGCCCTCCAGGACTGGAGTTAAACCTGCAGACACTGTGGCCCTCCAGGACTGGAGCTGAACAGCCCTGCTCTACATAAGGGGAGTGGGGTCTTTCAGTGTTTTGGGTTATTTATCATCTTGCTGCTCCTGTTGCTGCAGAGTTTGGTGGTTTTGGCTCGGTGAGCGGTAAGATTGAGATCGAGATTAAGATTAACCACGAGGGGGAGGTGAACCGTGCCCGCTACATGCCACAGAACCCCTGCATCATCGCCACCAAGACCCCCACCAGCGACGTACTCGTCTTCGACTACACAAAACACCCCTCCAAACCAGGTACGTCTACAAAGCACCAGTACAAGCCAGGTATATTCACAAAACACCCATCTCAACCAGGTACATCTATGAAACACCTGTACAAACCAGATACATTCACAAAAATTGTCCAGAGTATGTAAGTTTACAAAACACCTGTCTAAACTGGGTATGTCTACAGAACATTTGTCCAAACCAGGTATGTTCAGGAAACATTCATCCAAACCAGATATATTCCCATAACACTCATCCAAACCTGCTACACTGTTTTACCCACAAACCACCTCAGCCCTGGTGCGTCCTGTTAATGGTCCCCTTGCAACTATAAAAAACTGGCCCAAACCAGAAGTGCATTCAGGATGTGCATTGTTTTTGACATCCTTCTACCTTCAATGCAAGCTTAATTCTGGACCATTGAAAGCAATTTGTAATATTCCTCAGTAATTAGCTGTGTTTATTAACGTTGAAGCTTTGTTTATGACTGTGTCTGTGTGTGGTGGGCAGATCCCTCTGGAGAGTGCACCCCAGACCTGCGCTTGAGGGGGCACCAGAAAGAGGGGTACGGTCTGTCCTGGAACCCCAACCTTAGCGGCTGTCTGCTCAGTGCCTCTGATGACCATGTGAGAATCAGTAACACCTTTTACAACACCTGTTTTATTATCAAATAACTATTACACTGTATATTTATTAATCAGATTATTACAGCACTGGCTTTATCAAAGAAACATCTTGCTTATCAAATAATTACTAAACTTCGTATGTATTTATTAAATAGCTATTTCAGCACCTACGTATTTGTCAAGCAACATTGTAAACAACCTGCTTAATTGTCAGATACCTATGACAACACTTGTGTAATCATAAAAAAATTTTCATACCATGTTTATCCACTATAAAACTTTGACATTATTTTTCATAAGAATCTCCCTCTGTCTGCAGACCATCTGTCTGTGGGACATTAGCACGGTGCCGAAGGAGGGGAAAGTGGTGGACGCTAAGACCATCTTCACAGGCCACACGGCGGTGGTGGAGGACGTCTCCTGGCACCTGCTGCACGAGTCGCTCTTCGGCTCGGTGGCCGACGACCAGAAACTAATGATGTACGTGCCTGTCTCTGTCTCTCGCGCAGAAACGCTGGCTTTGTGTTTTAAGGCCGGATCAGGCCAAAAAGTGTTCTGCTGACTAGGGGTGGGCAGTGGGACACTGGCAGAAATCCATGTCAAGTAATGGGTTTGATCTGTTCATTTTCCACCAGTGGAAGTGTGTGTGTGTATCGTGTATATATGTGCGTTGGTGTATTTTGCTCATGTATTGTGTATGCTTGCGTTGTAGCTGGGACACTCGGTCCAACAACACCTCCAAGCCCAGCCATGCGGTAGACGCTCACACTGCGGAGGTGAACTGCCTGTCATTCAACCCCTACAGCGAGTTCATCCTGGCCACCGGCTCAGCAGACAAGGTGAGTGACACACTGTTAGACCTGTGTTTTACTGTCTCAGCTGGGTCACATTTTCAGCCGTGTCTGCAGGAGAGTCTTATCGCTGCAGCTTCCCCTGTGAACACAGCAGGGCACTACACAACCCCCTAGTCATGGAGCAGTGAAGTTTCATGGGACCAAAAATGGGAGGAGCTACCAAATAGTGTCAGTGACCCAACGATTGGGCATTGGGCTGTGAAGAGAATTACATTTTTGATCGGGTCAAAGGAGTCAATGATTGACAGGTTAGTGTAGCTCCACCCAACGGGGATTAATGAAACCTCATTTCGGCCATCAGTACAAGCCTGTCTGGACTGTGTGTTAAGAGCTGTTGTAGGTTTTTGGTTTGCTGTCCACCAACTCAGAGAGGAAAGTTTTTCTAATCACATCTCAGAAAGGCGAATGTGTGCGCAGGTTTTTGCTTCAACTCAGTACTGTAACACCCGACTCAGCTAATCATGATCATCAGTCAAGGCGTTAATTTGCTGAATCACTGAATCAGGTGTTTTTAGTGCTGGGATGGAGAACTAAAGCCCACACACACTCTTCTTTGTTAAATCTGGGCAGCAGTGGACCAAAGTCATTAACGGCAATGGGAAAGCTGGCCCATGCAGGCTGCAGTGTACATGGCTGGCCAGGGGAGGGCGCTGATGTCTGTGTAAAGTGTTGGCCTCTGTTTGTTCTGTGCAGAGGAGCTGCAGTGCTCATTCCTCTGTGTCTCTGTGCTTCTCTCCAGAGCCAGTGGTGTGTGTGCGTGCGTGCGTGCGTGCGTGCGTATGCCTGCCTGCGTGTGTGTGTGTAAATTGTCATTCAGTGTTGATCCTGTGCAGAGGAGTGTTCATGTCTCTGTGCTTGTCTCCAGACTGTGGCCCTGTGGGACCTTAGGAATCTCAAACTCAAGCTCCACTCCTTCGAGTCTCACAAAGATGAGATCTTTCAGGTATGTCCGTGCATGAGTGCGTGTGTGCGTGCATGCATTAGATACTGCGTTGGTGCTGATTCTTATACTTAAGAGTTGTGAATGTACATATGCAAAAGTGTCTGTTTTATCAAGGTCCTTGTGTACCTCTGGTCCCTGTATTTTGGCCACATGAAAATTATTTTTATTATATACACTCCCAGCCTAGCAAACCCCCTTGTGTCTGTTTTGACTGTCAGCAATGTCTGTCAGAAATGTTTGTCAGAAAAGTCAGTTCTTTATTGAATAATCATGTACATTTTTGTAAATGGAACACTCTGGAATTCAGGGATGTACCCCAATACCTATATTTCATTGTATTTGTTGAAACATTTGGAAATATGCACAGCTGAGTGGGTCCCAGGTCTAGGTGGGAAGCCTTGCTAAATCTGCCCCCCCCCTTACAGGTGCAGTGGTCTCCCCACAATGAAACCATCCTGGCATCCAGCGGGACCGACCGGCGCCTCAATGTGTGGGACCTCAGGTGAGTTTACCTGGGCGGGTCACTCGGACATCTTAATTTACCTGTGCGTGTCACTCATGGGTGAGAGCACACAATCAGGTGAGTTCACCTGTGCATTTGATTCATACAGGTGTGTCAGCACGCAGGTGAGTTGATAAGAGCATTTTAGAGTATACAAGTGGAAATGTTTAAATGGAGACAGTCTGTTTAAATGAAACCTTTTTCTGCAGTAAAATTGGAGAAGAGCAGTCTCCAGAGGATGCCGAAGACGGACCCCCAGAACTCCTGGTGAGTGTGAACTCTGAACTATGACCCCTGACCTCCACAGCACAGTTAACAGTGGATAACAGGAGTGGACCGTAGGTGCAGGCTGTGCTCTGACTCTCTTGGTCTCCGGCAGTTCATCCATGGTGGCCACACCGCCAAGATCTCGGACTTCTCCTGGAACCCCAACGAGCCCTGGGTGATCTGCTCCGTCTCAGAGGACAACATCATGCAAGTGTGGCAGATGGTGAGCTTCGCTGTGGAGACCGCCTCCATGCAGGGGCTGCTGCATGAGCACCACACATGCGCGCAGGCACACACACACACAAGCATATTCACATTCATACACATGCAGGACAAAAGCATACCGAACATGCACAGCCATACCAACAGTTGTGTACACACTTACGTTCATACTTGTGTGTTTATTTGAGTCGTTGCACACACAACACATCTACACACAGGCACGGCACATCAACATACATGCATACACAGTGTTTGTGCACACACAAGCTTCCCTCCCCTCACTTCTTTACACCATCTTACAGTCATCCTTCTTTCTGACATTATGAACAGACAGCTAAATTCTTAATGCATACAAGCAGTGAAGGGCACCGTTTGGATTCACCGTATGGAACATAACCTGAGCTCTTTCCCCAGGCTGAGAACATCTACAACGATGAAGACCCCGAGGGAGCCGCTGACACGGAAGTGCAAGGCTGAGGCCCCGCCCACCTCCCCATTCAACCAGCCCTCTCCTCTCATAACCACGTCCATCCACCCAATTCTCCAGACACACTCGCCAGCAAAGCTGCTTGTCATCCTCTCACAGCCAATCACAGGGGCATACTCCTGTTCCATGGACACACGAGTGAGGCAGCAGTGGGTTTTTTTTCCTGGCTGTAACTTTAAAAAAAAAAAAAAAAAAGCGGATGACGCATTTTTAAAGGTTCTTTTTTTTTTTTTTTTTTTTCTCGTTTTTATGATTGATAAGTCAATGCACAACAGGGTGATTCAACTCCAGTCCTGGACTGCTGCAGTGTCCACAGGTATTTCCACTAAGCACACACATCAGCTCTTGATGAAAGTAATGAATTTACCCGCGTGGTGCAGATGCTGAGTTAATTAGGGAAATTAGCTGGTGTAGACTGTGGTTGGAGCAGTCACCTGTCCACACTGTGGCCCTCCAGTTCTGGAGTTCAAGCTGATGTCACCACACTGCTCAGGACTGGGGCTAAATCTTCAATTTTGTACAACAGGTACTTCTTTATTCCACTAGTAGACAGACAGACAGCAGTACTATTTTTTTTTTTATTCCCCACTTGCTCCAAAAGTATTTAAGCTCTCTCCTTATTTATGATCTGTGCCTGCATTTCCCAGAATGCTTTTAGTTCTGAGATCATCTCTGAACCTTTGAAAGTCAGGGGGTCCAAGATGATATCAGCGGTGCAGTGAAGTTTTTGGGAAATGAGGTCCGGAGTATTTCTGAAGACTCCACATTCGCTAACACGGTTTATGCTTTTTTCCTTCGAGCTGTTTCTCTGAAGCGGTATTTGTGTGGAAAGCTGAGATTGTTGTTCTTCATTAAACTGAACAGGTTTTGTCGTGGTCACTCATGAGCAGTTGGGTCTCACAGGTTCTGTGAGAAAAGCCGTTTGAAAAGAACAGATTCCTGGGCCTCTGATCTGCAGGATTGGCTCTGTGCGTTGTGTGTGGGGACATCAGGCATCCTACATAGCTGTCTGTTTAGGTTTTCTTTGAGTCATGACAACAGTGAACTGTGCTGTGGCGTCTGTGTGACTTTGTGTTTTCCCTCCTCTTCTGTTTTTTCCAGGTAATTGTATAAAGCACATTGATAATAAATTTTTTTTGTATGTACTTTCTGGCTGTTTATTGGTGGAATTCGTGAGCTGTGTTCATTTGTCACGTGCAGTGAAACTGGTGAGGCAGTTCTGTATATAACGCATTTATTCATTAAGCACATTCTTAGCAAGAGTAACTTCCAGTGATATTAAGGCATAATGCATAAAGTGCATATCATAAAAGCTGAGACCAAGAAGGGCATGTCTGTCACACAATGAGCAATTCTAAAGTAGGGGTGTCCTTCCTGGTGGCCTGCAGTGTCTGCAGGTTTAACTCCAGTCCTGGAGAGCCGCAGTGTCTGCAGGTTTAACTCCAGTCCTGGAGAGCCGCAGTGTCTGCAGGTTTAACTCCAGTCCTGGAGGGCCGCAGTGTCTGCAGGTTTAACTCCAGTCCTGGAGGGCCGCAGTGTCTGCAGGTTTAACTCCAGTCCTGGAGGGGGCAGTGTCTGCAGGTTTAACTCCAGTCCTGTAAGGGGCAATGTCTGCAAGTTTAACTCCAGTCCTGGATGGCCACAGTGTCTGCTGTTCTTAAATCATAAATCAGCAGCCAATTTTAGCCTTTGACAATGATTGGTTATTAACTAATCATGTAGGTCAGGGGTGTCAAACTCCAGTCCTGGAGGGCCGCAGTGTCTGCGGGTTTTTGTTCTTTCCTTTCGATTGGCAGCCATTTTAGGCCTTGGAAACCAGGTGTGTGGACTCTTTAGCCAACCAGTCATTTTAATTAAGTGCTAAAACACACCAAAAACCAGCTACCACTGCGGCTCTCCAGGACTGCAGTTTGACACCCCTGATGTAGGTACTGAAACACACCAAAAAACCAGCATTGACAGGTGCTCCAGGTTGGTATTTTGTTACCCTCTTATAAAGTATTTAAGCTAAACCAGACCCAGGTAACAAAAAAGTGCAGTTACACAACACAAGCCATTCTAATCATACTGTTTCTGTCAAAAACCTTATTTTGATGTATAGCAATAGAAAAAGTGCCAAGTTGTTAGCTATATAATTATCTCACTAGAAACCTGTCCATAAAGTAATTTCATCAAGTGGAGCTGTAGTTTAGGGTAGTCCAGTAGCAGGATCTCAGTAGTCTGAACAGGTTTGCATGAAGTCGTTGGAGAGGAAAAAATTACAACATCACATAATTACTTTCATATGTCTGGGTGAAAGAGGTGTGTCTAATTAAGTGTCTGAAATTTACAACAATTTCACAATGTTTGTGAAAATGCACTAGGAAGGGAACTGCAAGTTTCTGAAAAGAACTCCCATCTTCAGAGAATTCTGCAGGACCTCAATTCTGGTCTCATGGTGGAACTCCGGGACATTCCGGATGCTTCAATAAAACCCCTGTCAACAGAAAAGGAGGTTCATTTGTTTTACCGGTTCAAAGAATGGATTTAACATATTTCTAAAAATAATAGCCTCCTCCGCGAATGCTCAGGTACAGGTGAGCTATGAGACAGGTTATACTCAGGTACAGGTGAGCCATGAGACCAGTTATGAGCAGGTACATGGATATGAAAGTGCACTGTGAGAAGGGTAACCTGTGGGTGTCCAGCTCTTTGGACATATTGCTGGTCAGAGTTTCCATCTCTTCATTTCTCTTCTTCTGGACCTGAGTCTCCATCCTCAACTCCCTCAGACTCTGCTCCAGAGCCTCCAGGGTGTCCTGGGGGGAGGAGGCAGGACATGTAAGCAGCCAATCAGGACAGGGGAAATGTTATCAGCAAATTAGGAGAGAACAGAGCCATAATGGTCCTGGAACAGACAATGAGTAACCAGTCAATCAGAGCAGGGGACATGCCAGAAGCCAATCAGGACAGACAACACACAATCAACCAATCGGGCCAGAGGAAACGTTATCAGCTAATCAGGACAGAGGACACATTAGAGACCAATCACGACAGAGGACAAATTGTCACCCAATAATAAAGCCAGTGATGCATGGTTTCCCACAAAAACCCAACCCCCCTCTGTTACCCGGTACTGTTCCAAGTTCTGCTGCCTCTGCAGCTCCATGAGGCCAATCCTCTCCTCCAGACAGGCCTTCTGCAGGTGGAGGCTGCTGGCCTCGCCCTCCAGGGGCTGCACCTGGGCCCGGAGGTCCTTGGCCTGCTCCCTATGCCGGCGCAGGGCCTCTTCGCCCCACTGCCTCCTCCGGAGCAGGGCCAGGAGCCGGGGCTCGTACCGCTGGTCCAGGGCGTTCATCCCACCGCGCAGGAACTTCTGCAGGTCTGCCGAGGCCCGCCGGCAGTGTGTCAGGTCGCTACGCGTGCGCTGCCTCCGCCCGCCACCCTGCAGCCAATCCCGCGCCTCCACCAGCCTCCTGTGCTGGGCCTCCCTGATCTGCGCCACGTCCTCCATCAGAGCCACAATCTGGGCCTGGAGCTCCTCCTTAGGATAACAGAACCATTTATACAGCCCAGGGAAACAGCCTGAAACAGCCTAAACCACCTGGGGAATAAGCCTGCAACAGCCTGGGGAAACAGGCTGCAACCACCTGGGGAAACAGCCTGCAACCACCTGGGGAAACAGCCTGCAACCACCTGAGGAAACAGCCTGCAACAGCCTGGGGAAACAGCCAGAAACCACCTGGGGAAACAGCCTGCAACCATCAGTGGTACAGGATCTATCGACAACTGGGAATCAGAACTCATCACTTCTAGGGGAACAGAAACAATTGTCACCAAAAGCATCAGAACCAGAGTGTATGAATGTGTGTGTGTGTGTGTGTGTGTGTGTGTGTGTGTGTGTGTGTGTGTGTTCATATATGCATCTATGTGTGTAAGCCTCATTCTGTAAGTACTGTGTGTGTGTGTGTGTGTGTGTGTGTATGTGTGTATATATTTCGGTGTAGAATTAGGTGAAGTCTGTTCAGGTGTGTATTTCGGTCACCTGTTTACCTGTGTGATGGCGGACTGTGCCACCTCGTGCTGCTGCTTTGATAGGGTAACCTGGCTCTGGATGCAGTCCCTGGTGACGTTGAACAGCCTCCTCTTCACCTGGCACACCTGTTCCTGCAGGCTCCGCCTCTCCAGCTCCACCCGGGCCAAGCAGTGCCCCATTCTGTTGAGCTCAGCCCGCAGCTCCTGCGCAGCCTGCGCCATCGGCTGCTCCAGCTGCAAAAGCTGCGCAACCAGTACATCCCGCCTGTGCTCCAGCTGCCCCACCTCCTCGATGCACCCCTCAAAATGAGAGCCGGCCTTCTCCAGACACCCCTCCACATCAGACACCACCTCATTTACACACTCCTCAATTTGGGAAAGCACCTCTGTAACGCACCCCTCAATCTGGGGGTGCCCATCATCCTGGCACTCTTCACGCTGGGGCAACACCTCCATAACCGAACCCTCAGTCTGAGACAGTACCTCTGTAGCGGCCCCCTCGATCTGAGACAGCACCTCTGTAATGGACCCCTCAGTCTGGGGGCCTCCGTCATTGGTACACCCCACGACATTAGTCCCTGTCTCCTCATTTTCACGTGCCTCGAACATCTCCACTGCTTCCTCCCAAATCTCTTCCTCTTCCTCACCTACATCCTCTTCCTCCTGCACCACCTTGGTGGTCTTGGGCGTGTCCATCTCCTGCAGGAGGAAGAGGAGGATGAAGAAGAGGACGCAGCAGCATTTTCTTGGCAGTCAAAGGTTCACTCCAGCCAAGCACGGCTCCTGATTTTACTTATCAGAGTACTCAACATGATGGCAACGGTCACCCCTCAGTTATCACTACACCTCTGATCTGAAGTTGTTCAACGTGGTGAGAGGATGGAAAACTGTTTTGGAAAGCGGTCTGGTATTTGTTTGTTTACATTTAGGGTGTTTCATGGTAAGAAATATGTCTTTCAGGATGGATTCATGTGAGGAGAGACCTTATCAACACACCATAATGACAGGGCCGATCTGTTAAAATCAACAATTACGCATCATTGCGACAGACACTCTGTTCCGACCTGAGCGTCAAGCCAGGGCTAGATAGAGGTGCTTTGATCCGTGCGTGATAAGACAGAGATTGGATTATGAAGCACGACAGCGGGAGGTGGGCCTGATCCGGTCTCTAAGTGAAAAACGATATGTTCCATTCGCAAGCCTTTGGAATTCCCAGCTGAACGATGTGAGATGCAAAGCAGCTCTCGCGCAGCTGCGCATGTGTTGTTCTGTGCCGTGCTCTGCTGCGCAGGATGTGGACTTTTTAGGAAGACTTTAGCACGCATTCCAGGGCAAACCTCGCCCGTTCACAATCGCCTCTGCCTGCACAGGAAGGATCATGGGTAATAGAACAAAATGGTCCCAGATTCGAGCCCAGCATGTCTAGACGCCTCCGACTGCTTAACTAACATCTTTATTCCCTTTTATCTGAGGATATGGTTGTGTGTGTGTTTTTTTCTAGCAGGCCCTAAGGCAGTGAGGACAACCTGCAAGCCCTTTCCAAGTCACGTTCCTGCACAGGAGCAGTAAATAAAGACCACAGCTGCAAAAACGAATTAAGAACGGGGCCTGTGCTTTATAAAAATAAAAGGGAGACAGAAACTTTAAATCTCTAGTTCACCTGACTCTCACCTGGCTCTTACCTCACCCCTCAGCTCAGACACACGGAGGACAGGCGTACAGGCAAGCCTCAAACTCACCTGCATACAGGAAGCAGGCCAAAATCAAGGGTTCTGGGATGTCATTGAGATTCCAAGTTTTGCGGTCCCAGCAATGCCAAAAAATAACCCCTTTCTCTGCTTTGTTTATGTCCAGGTAACAACAGTCCTGATCGGCTCTCCCAAAAACTCAGGTCCTTCCTTACACCCTCAATCAGTTTTCAGACAGAACCTAAGGTCCCAAACTGTCCTGGCAGAGAGAAGGAGGAAAAGGGAGAAAGAGACAGACAGAGGAAAAGAGAAAGAGAGAGGTTCAAAGAGGGTGAGAGAGAAATACAGGGAAAATAAGATAACAGAGGCATGGGAGAGAGTGACAGACAGGAGAGAGAGATTGCAGCAGACCAACAGAGAGAGGAGAGACCCCTGTTTCAGACCCCTCTGTGTTTCTGTGTGTCTCCAGGATCACAGTAGGAGTGTTTGTGTTTATTAATAAATACACTGGTGGCTGGGAGGGGGGGTGGGGGGTGGGTGACACACAAGCTGCCTGGCACAGACCCAAACTCCCCTCCCCCCTCCCCCCTCCCCCGCCCTCTGCAGGGCTAGCGGGGCTGACCGGGGATGGGCGGCTGGGGGGGGGTCTCACTTACAGTGTTAAAGCTGTGCTGACATGTCTCAACACTGACCGATCCGGGGCCCGGCAGGGGGGGCTGGATATATTTAGGTGTCACAAGGGGGGTTTGGAGAGCCAGTGAAAAAGCCCCCCCCCCCCCCCCACCCCATGCCACCCTACCTCTCTCCTCTCTAACCGCCCAGACCTGAGTCAAGATAGGGCCAAAACAGAGTTCACCTCTCTGGACCAACCGCTTGCTCATTCCTCTGTGGTTTGAGACAGGTTGATTCGCTCAGCTTCAGGGATGCGCTCTGCTCACAGACCAATGGTCAGTTACAACATCTGAATGATGAAAACAGAGAGGGAATTTAAACGATAAATCAGCCGACCACCAGCCATGAAATCCGCCTTTAAAAAACCCTGCTGCTGACACCACATTACAGCACATTCAGCACAGTTTGCAAGGTTTTACGAAGCTACGCAGGACAATCGACTGGTGATGTCAGGAGTTAAGATGTGACGAAACCAGGGCTTTACACTTTCTGTGGAAGTTCTACAAAGTTGAGACAGAAACAGGATGTTAAGTTTGTGTGGAGGGACCAGAAACATTAAACAGAAACAGGACATTGCGTATATGTGGAAGGACCAGAAAGATGAGACAGAAATAGCCCGCTATGTTTTCTGAGGAAGGATCAGAAAGAGGAGACAGTAGCAGGGCGCTATGTTTGTGTGGAGGGACCAGAAAGATGCGTCAAAAGCGGGACGATATGTTTGCGTGGAGGGACCAGGAATGGAGAGCCTGCTTTATGGCGGCTGCCGTAAAAAGCCAGAGAGATTTCATAGGGGAATAAAGTTTCACTACCGCCCTGAGAGCAGGAGAGAGATGGGGCCGGCCTGTTCGCTTATGGGCAAAGATGAGGATTAAATGTTGACATCTCTGAGTCATGTCCTTGTTACCCAGAAAATATAGGCTACCGCTGTGTGGTTGAATATGAAACCCAAAACTAATTGGCCCACATCTGTGTTATGGAACAGTATTTATATCATGTCATTGAGTTCGTTCTGTTTACAGGTCTTTTTGTGCTACCTTGTGTCATATTGTACAGTTTACGAGGAATTCAATATCACAACAATACCTATACTACAACAAAATTTCCTTACAGGACATTAAAGTCAATACTACAACTACTACTACTACTACTACTACTACTAATAATAATAATAATAATAATAATTGTGCACATATAGCAGGTTAATTGTATAATATACAGTAGCTGGCATAAATAAAAGTTTTAATATCAATTTTTCTAATTTTCTAATTGTAACTTGATAAAATTAAATTCTTCACATCACAACATTGAATAAAAACCTGGCCATAGGCTAGTTTGCTTTTGAGGCTCTCTTTAACTGGTTAAGATCTGTAAGAATGCTGATCTGGAATCAGGTTTTCCCTGCTTATTCATAATATTATCCATTATGATCTTAAAAGCTAAGGTAATCCTAGATCAACACTGTACTGAGGCGCTTTCTGAATGCAGGCCCACGGATTTTGAAGTTAGAGTGACCTGCATCCGACACTAGAGGGAGCTAACTCGTAGCTGAAGAGCCCGGACTATTTATTTAAAAGGTGTTTCGTGTCCTCACCTGTTTGGATAGCAACATGTAGGTATGCGGCAATATCCAACTGTTTTTTTTTTTTTTTCATTCTGTACCATTTTCTAGGGCGTCACCATGTAAAACTGTTGGGCAATCTGAAGTTGCTACATGAGAAGAAAAAGGAAAAAGCTAAACAGCGCAGGTCTATTGACAGTCATTTTGTTGAGGCACGGTGCAGCGCATTTGCGGAAATGATTTACCTGAAGTTGCGGACGGGACGGGCTAGCTGAGTAATGGAGAGCTGCATGGAGTATACACGTTTCGCGTCTCTAGTTGCTGAAGAGGACTCTGCAACAACAAATTAAACTCTGGAGTCGTTCAAAGTGTTTGGGAAGCGCACAAACCAAGGTACTGCACTTACGTTCTGGATTTAATGTTGTTGTTTAGGTTTTGGTTTTCCAAGTTTAATCAATTGGGAGTTGCGTCTGGACGCTTCTCATGAATTTTCTGAAGCTTCATAATTTTATGTTGGCACTGTTATTGGGAAAATGGCGCGTTAGAAAAGGAATAAACTTACAGGGGGATCATAGAAGGGAATCTGGTAAACTTTTTTTTATTATTGTGAGTACTAGGGGAAACGGGACCAAGCAAGTAATTATCCAATCTTAACTAAACCAGTGTATTTCAGGTTATGTCTAAGATTGCCTCCCTCACATACTTTGTGATAGTATATAGCTACTGACAGCTAACTGGAGAAAATACATTTTTGGGAAACACATATGACCATAAAGCATTCATATGTGTATTTGAAAATAGAGTTTTGTGAAGGGAAAATCCAAGTTGTGCATTTATGTTTGATATAGCCGGGTTAACTAACCAAGAGAAAAATGCCAATCAAAACAAAAGAAAACTTTGCTGTGCTCCATTAAAAGGGGGGCAACACGTTCATACAGTGCGCTGAAATCTGTGTTACACACTGTAGCAGAGCAGCATGGACATCTGTCTGAACTGGCGTTGCGGCATTCCATGAGGGGGTGGGGGGCGCGCCTGTGCGGGGACGCTCATGGCCAGTTTCTTGCCTGCTGCGCTCTCCGTATCAACAGGTCGTTAAACAAGAAGTGGACCCAAACAAGATGAACACTAACTCTAGAACTAGAACTGTAAACATTTGCTTGCGATAGGAATACTGTTGCAGGAAAAAAAAATAAGCGTTTGCACCAAACAATATCTTTAAAATCAATGCGCCCATCAAAGATGCAGTCTAATACACAACCCATCGCCGCACGTGTCTGGTTTGTCCTGAAACCGAACGAAGGGAAACAGAAACCAGAACCAGTGGAGCTTCTTTGCGTTTTTCTTCAGATGCGTGCCTGAACTTAAAAGAACCTTGCGCAATCTCGCGCTGAAAACAATGAAAACTATGAATTTAGCCCGGCTCCGAAAGGGAGGGGGCGGCGGTGGGGGCGGAATAGGATGTCCCCCAACCTTCCATAAGTAAGGTGGTGTTTCCTGAGCAGGCCCGGGACACGTTTATCTCCTGCAGGGGTTTATTGATTAACCTGCCGGGTGATATCCCTGCAGTTCCCGCCGATGATCGGAGATCTGCCCCTGCTCACATCTCAATAAGGCGCTGGCTTTTGTTTGTTTTTCTACTGTGGACTTTGGGTTTATGTTTAAGCACTGAAACAGCAACCTTCCCTTTGAATTTCCCAGTGAAGGTTAAAAATGGTAACTGCTATAGGGAGAGGCATGCGAAAATATAACAAGCTGTTCCCATAGAGGGTCCCTTCCCACCCCTTTAATGACAGCGTTTCACCTGCAGGGATATCAGACAAGCTGCGGCAGCAGCTGGAGCGGGTAGTTTAGCGTTTGAGTACCGGAGGGGCGGCACGGCTGCGCTATCTGTCGCCACAGGCTGTTTAAACCAGCTTGGCACCATGCTGCTCCCCTTCTCAGTCAGGGATTGTAGTGACGGACTCATGGTAATCTGGATGAAGTGTTAAACAGAGGCCTTGACCTGCTGTGGACAGTTGAAGAGCCAGTAGCACTTATGGCAAAGACTGGGGGGTTCCACAGTGCCCTGGCAGAATTGCCCGTGCGGCTTTCCCAAACCAGCAACCTAAGTACCTCCCAGTTTATTCAGCTCCATAATTTCCTTCCTCTCCATCTCAGCTGAGTGTTGAGCGTCCCGGTGTAAAATGGCTGCCGTACGTTGTACAGGTGGCGGTTGAAGAGTTTCCTCTTCGCTGTAGCATGCATTAGGCTTGAGGAAGGTGGTATGTGCATAAAATCAAGAATTTTTTTTATTATGGAGACAGAATTCTCTGTGAATTGATTGTGCTGAATTTTTATGTTTGTTTTTATCCAATGCTATTATAACATTGTGCTCTACCAGCCTGCTCCTCTACTCTGCTGCTCTGACAACTCCCCCACACTGACCCCTGCTCCACACTGCTGCTCTGACCACTCCCCTACACTGACCCCTGCTCCACACTGCTGCTCTGACCACTGCCCCACACTGACCCCTGCTCCACACTGCTGCTCTGACCACTGCTCCACACTGACCCCTGCTCCACACTGCTGCTCTGACCACTGCCACACACTGACCCCTGCTCCACACTGCTGCTCTGACCACTGCTCCACACTGCTGCTCTGACCACTGCCCCACACTGACCACTGCTCCACACTGCTGCTCTGACTACTGCCCCACACTGACCCCTGCTCCACACTGCTGCTCTGACCACTGCTCCACACTGACACCTGCTCCACACTGCTGCTCTGACCACTGCCCCACACTGACCCCTGCTCCACACTGCTGCTCTGACCACTCCCCCACACTGACCCCTGCTCCTCTACTCTGCTGCTCTGACCACTGCTCCACACTGACCCCTGCTCCACACTGCTGCTCTCACCACTGCTCCACACTGCCCCCTGCTCCACACTGCTGCTCTGACCACTGCTCTACACTGCTGCTCTGACCACTGCCCCACACTGACCCCTGCTCCACACTGCTGCTCTGACCACTGCTCCACACTGACCCCTGCTCCACACTGCTGCTCTGACCACTGCTCCACACTGACCCCTGCTCCACACTGCTGCTCTGACCACTGCTCCTCACTGGCTGTGGTGCTGTGAGTGAGTGAGAGAGAGAGAGAGAGAGAGAGACAGAAGGTGAATGAGTATGTTCAGAGGGTGTGGCAGGAAGGGATTGCAACAGTGTGTCACTGTACATACATTACATTACAGAGCATTAACACTGGAGCCTGGGGCTAGCAGAGACAGAGCGACAGGGATCAGCACTGTGTGTGTGTGTGTGTGTATATATGTGTGTATATGTGTGTGTGTGTGTGAGTGTATATATATATATGTGTGTGTGTGTGTGTGTGTGTGTGAGTGCATACGTGTATGCGCGCGCATGTGCTTGTGCACAGCTAGTGTGTGTATGTATAGTATGTGTATGCATGTAGTATATAGTGTGTTTATCTGTTTGTAAGAATGTCTGAGCTTCAGAGACAGACAGCTGTGACAAGGTGACAGTGACTGAGCATCATCATAAATATTGTTTCTTGGTCAGGAAGCCAAGATTGATCAGGAATACTACCTGACCATGAGTTTTTTTTCTTTTTTTTTAATGAAAGCACATCTCCAGAACCTGGATAGAGTTATACCACAGTCAGATTGAGAAACTACCTGGGGTCTGACAAGAATTGTTGTATCACTGGGTGCAAAAATCTTTTTAGCGGCACTGTCCCTCTCGCATCACATCCTGTCTGGAGTGGTATTGACTGTGCATCACTTCCTGTCTGGAGTGGTATTGACCATGATGTTTGCATAAGGAAGGCCTGAGCCTGGCGTGGTATCAGTGTAGAGTTAGCGCAGTGTTACAGTCTACACAGCCCAGACACAGTGCCAGTGTAGAGTTAGTGCAGTGTTACAGTCTACACAGCCCAGACACAGTGCCAGTGTAGAGTTAGCGCAGTGTTACAGTCTACACAGCCCAGACACAGTGCCAGTGTAGAGTTAGTGCAGTGTTACAGTCTACACAGCCCAAAGGCAGTGCCAGTGTAGAGTTAGCGCAGTGTTACAGTCTACACAGCCCAGACACAGTGCCAGTGTAGAGTTAGTGCAGTGTTACAGTCTACACAGCCCAAAGGCAGTGCCAGTGTAGAGTTAGCGCAGTGTTACAGTCTACACAGCCCAGACACAGTGCCAGTGTAGAGTTAGTGCAGTGTTACAGTCTACACAGCCCAAAGGCAGTGCCAGTGTAGAGTTAGCGCAGTACTACAGTCTACACAGCCCAAAATTTGTGCATAAATGGTATCTGTACCAAAGGGACCAGGTCTAGCAGGTGGGTTCTCACCCCAGCTGTGGGAAGCCATGGTCCTGCCCTCTCCAGCCCAGGCTGCAGGCCTCCTCAAAGGGCCTGGCTATGCTTCCTTTCTCTCCATTGTTGGAGCAGTTTATCCCGTTCATTTAAAGAGAGATGACAGACATAATATAAAAATGGTGCCATTTTCCGGGCACTTTAAAAGGGGTTTTATAACCCAAAAAAGAGGCAGCCATTTTCGTCCATGTCTCTAGTCTTTCAAACTCCTGTCCCTCACAGCTCGTCTTCCCCTGGCAGGTGAGACTGCTCCTGTATCACCCTTTTCACCTGTCAGAGTTGAAGAGCATGTGGACCGAAATAAAACACAAAAGTGCGTGTGTGTGTGTGTGCGCGCATGCGTGCATGTGTGTTCATGCTGTTCGAGGAAACAAGGAGAGACTTCAGACCCATCCATGTCACACTGAGATGTTAAGTGCTGGTCCTATTCATGCAGATCTGTGGATGTGAATATGAGTCTGTGTGCAGTCAATATTTACCTCATACCTGCAGCTCAGTTTCCCTCGACAGAGTACAGACCAAGGTATTCTCAGGTATCATATTTATGCATTTACCTATTTATTTACCTACATCCTGAAAGGAAAGATTCATTTATGCTCCTCCTTTCTCTTCTTACCCCCTTACTATGTCTTAGTTTCTCTCTCTCTCCTGTTCCCTTCTTCTTTCCACCCACCCTACCTTTCTTCGTTTCTCTCCTGCTGTCCTCACCCTCCTGTCTCCCTTTGGTCATGCTCCATCTCTTGCTTTTTACTTCTCTCCTCTCTCTTTCTTTCTCTCTCTCTTCTCTCTCTCTCTCTCACCTTCTCTCCTGTTGTTAATCCATTTTCCAGGAGGCTCAGGTAATTGGACACCTGAGCTCCTGCAGTGAGGCTGCGTGGCATGTGGCAGGTAAGATGGTGGAGATCGGTGACCTTTGACCTGCTACTCGAGGTCTCCAGGCTCAGCTCTCAGTGAGGGGCATTCGTGTGCACAACATGGGCCCCCTCATGCAGCTTTCTGTTCTCTCTGTGGGTCCCCTCATGCAGCTCTCTGTTCTCTCTGTGGGTCCCCTCATGCAGCTCTCTGTTCTCTGTGTGGTTCCCCTCATGCAGCTTTCTGTTCTCTCTGTGGGTCCCCTCATGCAGCTCTCTGTTCTCTCTGTGGGTCCCCTCATGCAGCTCTCTGTTCTCTGTGTGGTTCCCCTCATGCAGCTTTCTGTTCTCTCTGTGGGTCCCCTCATGCAGCTCTCTGTTCTCTGTGTGGTTCCCCTCATGCAGCTCTCTGTTCTCTGTGTGGTTCCCCTCATGCAGCTTTCTGTTCTCTCTGTGTGGTTCCCCTCATGCAGCTTTCTGTTCTCTCTGTGGGTCCCCTCATGCAGCTCTCTGTTCTCTCTGTGGGCCCCCCCGCAGCTCTCTGTTCTCTCTGTGGGTCCCATCGTGCAGCTCTGTCTTTTCTGTGTGTTTCCTGTCATGGAGTTCTCAGGTTTCTTTGTGTGGCTGTCCTCAGATGGCTCTCTTCTGTGTGTGTGTCCTGTTGCACAGCTCTTTTTCTTAGTGTGGGTCCACTCGTGCAGCGATAATAAAAGTGCATGACCCTAGACATTCCACCGCACTGTCTGCAGATTTTTTTTGTGGATGCCTTTTGTTCAGCATCCAAATTAGGCCTTGGGACCATGAGTGTGGGCTCTTAAGCCAATCAATCAGTGTCTTAGATCTTAGATTAATCAGTTTAGTGCTGAAAATGCACCAGAGACCTGCAGACTCTGTGGCCTGCCTGGGGCTTGAGTGTGACACCCCTGTGCACTTTTAATCTGCTGAGGGTGGGCAGAGCATCCTGTTGTCATACCAACCCCCATAATTCATCGACGGAGAATGATTCAAGGACATTCAAGAACCTGCCTCACAGGGGGCTGGAGTCCCCTGTGGCTTTTCTCTGTGGGAGGGAGGAAGAGAGGGAGATACGGGGGGAGGGAGGGAGGGATAAAACAGAGAGAGGGAGAAGAGCAGTCGTCTGTCTCAGGAATGTGTCTGCCAGTCTGTTCGAAGCAAGACGCTGCATGCGGTAATGACTTCACTGTTGAGCCAAAGTCAGTCCCTGATTTTTCTACCCTGTTAAAGACACCCAAGCCCTCGGCTGTTGTGTTCCGCACTTTTATTTTACTGTATTGTGTCTGGGTTATAGCCATTAATTGTTGCTCTGTGAAGTACATATTAAATGCTGCTTTATCTGCGTGGGGTTTGATTTTAGCTGTTCTTTTCATCCCTTTGTTTTGTTCCTTTTCTCATAATTGAGGTTAGGATGAGGTAATGGCTCAGGGCTTCAGAGTTCCGTGTCTTTATGAATGACTGTCACATTCAATGGATCATGTAACTGCACTGCACAGTAACATGCAGGTTTGTTTTACTTTTATTAGGGTTCTGATTATGATGTCATAGGAGTATTCCTCACCCCATTGGAAGGTTGTGTGGAAAGTGTTCCAACCATGTGGAATGAGTCACTTCAGAGGGTTTGTCAGACAGCCACCTCAGCCTGTCTGTACTGGTGCCATCTGTTGCTGGGAGACCAGGTTGCCAACGCCCAAATTACCATAGAATCATCAGTCTTGGTTGCTTGTGTTTTAGATGACAAGCATGCAACAATTCCCAAATTGATACAGATGTTGTAACAATGGCAAGGTTAAATGGAAGAAAGACTGGGGCAGACATGGTTGCTAGCATCCCTTTCAGAGTGTGTTCTCTCTCCTGTCTGATGGTGTTTTAATCTCTGTAAAACAACGTTTCCCCCTCTTTGACGCATTGTTTTGTTGGTGGGAGCTGGGGTGCTTAGCCCGACCAGTACTATATTATGTGGCACAGTACCAAATGGCGTTATAATTGAATATTACCTATAACAATGCGGCGTAACACCGCAGCATGAAAACGTTCTCTGTCAGCGCCTCACAGGATTTCCTGTCCCAACATGCCTCTGGAACGGACGAGTGGACGTTTCCGTGGGGACTCCCTAAACGCTTCCCCTGGCTGCTCGTCAGTCTCTCGCCGCCAGTTAAACCGCGGTATCCAGGAACTCTCTTCCTTTCAGAGGGTGTTTTAATGCTTGTTTTTGTGTGGACGTTCCTTTCCGTTTCCCACACGGGTGGCATACTCGTCCGGTGTTTGAAGCCGTGTGGGAAAATCCTAGGCGGTCCCTTTGAGTCTGTTATTATTGCATTTTACTGGATCTAATGCTCGCTCTTTAGGCGTCCATTACGGCTCTGGAATAAATATATTACAATAGTCTTTCAGTATCCATGATGCCTCTGGCATAAACAGATGACAATATTCTATAAGCATCAATTATGGCTCTGCCATTATGCTCCTTAAGCGTCCATTATGGCTCTGGCATAGATTACAATAGTCTTTCTGTATCCATGACAACTCTGGTGTTCACAGGATGCTGTATTCCATAGGTATCCATTACGGCTCTGGAACACAAATATTACAGTACTCTGTAAGTGTCCCTTACGCCTGATACACACAGATTATAATGTGGGTTGGTCTTGCTGGAGGTCAGGCAAGAGGTTCTGTTCTCATGAAGGATCTCGAAGCTGTCTCGAAATGGATCTTGGAATTTTCAGAGCGGAATTACCTGAGATTCTAGAGAAACCTGGTTGGTGGCACATAGTGCAGCGGAATCTGACTGCAGGCAAAGATTCCCAGCAGAAGTTGTAAATGGAATCCTGACAGACATACTGAGATCGGAGCTCTGTGTAATTTTTTTTTTGTGTGATCCCACCCTGACAGCCCTCACATTGTGATGATCAAGCCACTAAAACACATGTTTAAAAGAGTGTAAACACAGCTGTTTGTCCAGTACAGGCTCTGACGCCTGGTGATGACGGCTAAACGGCTCATCAACCTTTTTTAATATTGTGGATGGAAGAACATGTTGATGCTGAAAGATCCTAAATAGGACAATGATATCATACGGGTCATGGGCTTAAGTGTAGTTTAATGGTATGGAGCTGGGCTTGTAATTCAAGGAGCTGCAGGTTTGATTCAGAGATGGGGCACAGCCATTGTACTCAAGCAAAGCACCTCAGTGCTCAGTAAAAATCCAGCTGCAAAAATGTTACTCTGGACAAGAGTGTTCCCTAAATATCTGATATGAAATACAGTGTGCTGTAATTATGAATGTGTTAACATTCATGAAACCCAAGGCATTGAAAAAGAAGCTTTTGTTTGGGGAAAGCAATACAAGTGTCCCCTGGGGAGCTGGTATGAGTCATTGTAACTGCCTGCATGGTGTGGATCAGTCCCTCCAGAGCGTGACCCTTACATCTGATACACAGTGTCTTTGGAGGGTTTTTCTCCTGCAAGGATAATGGCTGCTCAAACACAGAGCTGCTCGCTGACTCAGAACGACCACAGCACTGTATAAAGCCACTCAACTCAAAAATAAATCATAACCTCCTCAAATTACGAATACAACACTAGATATAACCGCTAAGGTTCAAAACGCAACACTGCGTACAAAACTATTCACAAAACACAGCACTATAATGTACTCAACTGAAAAGCAACAAACAAATGTGAAGCAAACCATGTTATAGCCCACTTTAAAACACATCTTTATATAAACCCTCTCACACATAAAGCCCAGCACTGTTTCTAAACCTGCTCAAGTTTTAAAAACACGCAGTAAAAGTGTCTAATACCAAAAGTGTCTTATACCAACACTGCATGTCATCCCTCTAGGACTTAGGACCCTCTGTGAGACTGTAATGAACAACTTTGTGAGAGTGTATTTAAAAGTGAGCATTTTACTGAGTGCCACCATACGACCCACTTAACCTTAAAAGCACAGCGCTATATAAACCCAAATTTATAACTCAGAACAACACTGTACTCATCTGCTGCTGAGTAGTTACTGTGGTCTGCTAGCTGTTACAAGCATGGGTGGCTGGCTGTGTTTCCTATGTCTGTGTTTAGACACCAGGGCAGAAGTGCTTGACATGCTTCCTTTGAGGTCGTGACCTTTCCAGTGTGTGCTTTCGCCCTGGTGCTTTCTGGGAAGGTGGAGGTGCAAAGAATGGGTTAAAGGACAGGGTTCCCTGTACTCTGCTGCTGAGTTACAGGTGTGTTGTAACTGAAACGTTCTGCGTGTTTCACAGGTGCCAGGTAATGAACATGTGTGCACGCTATGCAACATTGGTGCTGTGCACTGGAGGCTTGCCTCAGACAGTGCTGTGGTTACAGGTGTGTGTGACACAGGTGTGTAATAATGAACACATCCCGCTGTACCTCACAGCGCCACACAGCATCAGCTTACCTCAGCCACCACCGTAGTTACAGGTGTGTGTCATGGCCAGGTGTGCAATTATGACAGCATTTTCTACATTACCGTTCAGCACCAGCCACTGTCACTTCTGTTCTTCTCAGCCTTGTTCATAATTTAACTGAATAAAAGAGCGGGTGTTGTTTGTACAAGTAGCTCCATCAACCACTAAGTCACCCCAGTCCACTTCCCTTTATAGGAATACCAGCGAACAGGAAGTAAGAATTGCTGGGGGCTTTTTCATTGTTTGGCTAGACACTTCTAATGCTTTGAATTTACACTCTCCAGCCATGTTATCAGAAATAGCTATGAATGCCGTGAAGAGTACACTTCCAGTATTCACATCACAGATCTTATAACAAAGATCAGATAACCTGATGCTTTCATTGCTGGACAGCCTATGTTCATATGGCCATGGGTTCCTTTGGAAAGAGGTTACGTTTTTACATTGAAATTATTGACTGGCTGGTGAACCCAGTGGAGTTTCTCTCACCTGCTTGGTGAGAGTACAGACACCTGCTTACTGAAACTTAACAGTTTATGAAATAATGTGCAAATGGCCAGACCAGCATTGCATTAAAATAAGTTGATGGTGAACCATGATGGTAAGACACCTGTGTTCATGACCTTACCGGACCCAGAGCAGTGAAACCCCGCCTACGCTGGGTTTGAGCCTGAGAATCCCTGCTTTACTCCAGGCAGAAGTTTCCGGAACGCTCCACCCACCCCTCATTGTGCAGGCCTGCGCGGTCACACTCTCTGGGTATGGTAAACATCATTACGTTATGTAACGCGTGCCATGTGTTATGCAAACGAAGGCCCCAAAAGAAACAAAAAAAAAAAAGGCCTGAAACAAACACATTCATGTGCTGATGGCATTCTCACACAAAGAGCACTGAGGAGTGAGAGAGCAGCGTTGAGGAATGTGGGAGCAGCGCTGAGGAGTGTGGGAGCAGCACTGAGGATTGTGGGGTGTGGGAGCAGCTCTGAAGAGTGTGGAGTGTGGGAGCAGCTCTGAAGAGTGTGGAGTGTGGGAGCAGCTCTGAGGAGTGTGGGAGCAGCATGAGGATTGTGGGGTGTGGGAGCAGCTCTGAAGAGTGTGGAGTATGGGAGCAGCACTG
Organism: Albula glossodonta; assembly: GCA_019788955.1. NCBI lineage: Eukaryota > Metazoa > Chordata > Actinopteri > Albuliformes > Albulidae > Albula > Albula glossodonta. Next base: position 143,542 of record JAFBMS010000328.1, on the reverse strand, counting down.
AAGATTGTGGGGTGTGGGAGCAGCTCTGAGGAGTGTGGAGTGTGGGAGCAGCACTGAGGAATGTGGGAGCAGCTCTGAGCTCTCTGCCAGCTCGAGGATCGTGATTGCGGTTTGGTTTCAGGTGTTCTGCACAGTAGCATGGCAGTGTTAGTATCCTAAAACACCCTGGAGTTAAGAACAATCTACAAGTTTTGCCTCTTTTTTTTTGTTTTTTTTTTTCCCCAGCACATGGTACCTGAGAAATGTGCATCACATGATCTGGAACAAAGGAGATATGAACTGCTGATATGAGCGATGTAAACACACTTAACCTTGTATAAAATCTCTGGTCCTGAATCATTCAGCTCAAACGGCTTCTGCTAAAACCCGGAATACATTTTTACTGTGGTTGAGTTCCTCTGACAGTCCAGACATCAAGCGGCAGATCCATCTATAGAGCTTTGTGCTTCCTGCTCATGAACAAGACCAGTCACAGCAGGTTCAGTCTTACCCAAAAGTGGATACACTTCGTTCCACACTAAATTTGCAGTGGATCAAATTTTGGATTGACACATCATGAATTTAAAGTTCTTTGCACAGGAGCACACTGGTTAGGAAGGTGGACTTGCAACACGGAAGTTGCAGGTTCACCTCCCAGGCTGGGCATAGTTTTGCACCATTGAGCGAGGTGTATTGCCTGAGCTGCTTCAGCAAATATCGCTGAGTGTGTAAACGGAGAGTGTGTAGCACTGTACAAATTGCACTGGAGAAGCACCGTTTCTGAATACCCAAGTCTGAAGTGCAACTATTTTTCTGTAGACTTTTTAATAGGGCAGTTTGGGTTTAGTAATAAAGTTAAGTAAATGAGACAAGTTGGGTTCAGGACAACAACAGTGCCCTGCCTGGGACTTGAACATACCTCCTCTGAGTTGGAAGCCCACTTCCTTAACTGTTAACACCTGGCCTCAGCTTGCCAACCCACCCCCCCCCCCCCAATTTTGAAATGGTATAGTCATACTATTGACAGACATACATACATACAGACAGTGATTTGGTAGCACTTCCACTTTAAGCCTCGGCTCTCAGGGAACGGTGTGAATGTGCCGGAGTTCGGCTGCCACACCCAGCCCCAGACAAAGGCCTCGCTGCACCGCACCCCCTCTGTCCAAACCGCCTCCACGGGCGTGTCCTCCCTGTGCCAAGCTGGCTGTTTCACACCAGGGTTTGTCCGTGCTGCACCAGCCCTGCTCCCTGTGCTTCTTTCTGCACCGAGAGTCACTCTGGATAAGAGCATTAGACAAATGCCTGTAAGGTAATCTAAAGTAGACTGCTGTACTAACCTCACACTGACCATGCAGAGCTTTAATATTCATAGGTATGTATGAATGTATGTTCATCAATGCAACAGTATGTCTTCAAGGAACTGAACGCATGTAATACTTTGCATCAGAACGAACCTCAGGACATGGAGGTTTGTGGTTGGTCGTCCTGTGGCCACACCCAATGCGGCCGAAAACCAAGCCCATTATTTTAGAAATAAGCCTCCCAGAGTGAACGCCCTCTTAATATACCGCCAATGTGAGGTACCCGCCTGTGTGATGAACGGCAGCCATTTTGTGGCAGAATGCTCACCACATATCAGTGGAGAGGTAGCTCCGCCCCCTTCCTAAGCGCTCTGACATTACAACTACCACCACTCTGATTATATCGGCCTTCACTCTGGCATCTGTTGTAGTTGCAGACCAACTTTCACATGAATACTTTTTGTCATATCCCGCACTGTTAGTGCAGAGAGGTGATGTGAAAGGAGCTTCCCCTTTACCCACGGTGCAGTAATGCTGGCACCTGAGGGCCGTTTGTGTTTCTGGATTCTGTGCAAATTTCTGTTCTTAATTATTTAATCAGCCCAGTCGATTATTTTCTGAGCTGTGTGCCTGAAAACTGAGCCTGAACTGGGTGGAACAAAATGCAATAAATACACCTCCCGTCCAGGAATGGAGTTGCTGCTCTGAAAAAGTGTGTGTGTGTGTGTGCATGAGAGAGACTGAGAGATCAGCTGCATCGCTGACAGAAAGGTCATGTTGGAGTGTGAGTCCACACCGTATCGATGGTGTGTGTGTGGTCCTCTTGGCCTTTGCACTCCAGCAGTGCTTACCAAACAGCACTCCAGTAACCTGAGAAAGTGTTTTCACTGCCGTTGGGCTCTCTTGCCTGGGGGGCTAACACTAGCCTGGGAAAACGGGGTGTGAAATGGAGCCTAACATTCTGGGTGCTTTTTCATTTCTGAAAATTGGGTAAAGTATGAGTTTCATCATAGGTGTAAAGCGTAAACAGAAGGATGTATATTTAGGGTCAGACGTCCCAGGCCAGCTCCAGAGGAAGGCCGCTAGGGACTCATGAGGGTTACCCCCTGAGCAGGGTAGTGTACATGCAATGTTACCATTGTGATGTGTCTGCAGCATGCCTCTCCCATGTCTTGTCAAACCGGCCCTTCCTTGATGCAAACACTGAAGCATCTCCACGGCAGTGTACACTCTGCAAATTATGTCAATCTCACCAAAGCCACATATCCAGTAGCCCATTTCAGCCAATGTAGATGTAGCAGGAAAGCTGACAGTTTGGGAGGTGTAGCTGTCTCTCTCTGCTTCTCTCTCTCTCTGTATACAGTAGTTGTAGCAGGAGAGCTGAAAGGCCGGTAGGCTCTGCAGCCTGTCTCTGCTCCTCTCTCTCTGGGTGGTGCAGCTGCGCTCCTGGCTGCTGTGTTTGTGGAAGGAGACGTGCGAGTCTTGTCCGGGCTTGCACGGTGACTGGCGGGCGCGGTGGTAGAGGGCGGGGCTGAGGGAGGTGGTGGGGGCGGGGCCTGACTCTTGGCATATGCCAGATCCCTGAGCTCTGTGATTCTCTCATGGGTCCAACTAACTGATTGACTCAGCCATTGTGTGCTGCTACATACACCTAAAAGTCTTATATAAAGCTAAATATGTATGCTTTTTTATATTTCTAAAGAGACATGGAGCTACACCAATACAATGCGTTTATATCATGTTAGTGTGCATGAGTGTGTAGCAGACAGAATGTATTATTCAGAAGAATAACGATGCTTGCCCATTTATACAGCTGGGTACTTACGGGGGCAATTTAAAGGAATCAAGCCTGCAACCTCTAAGCTGGAAACCTCGGTCCCTGACCATCATGCCACTTTGCCACACCCAGTCTTCTGCGCTCTGTAAATCAAAGTTAGTCGCCCCCACTGCTTGTGTCAGGGTGTGTGTTTAAGTTTGATTATGTGAAGCAGGATTTCCGATCGGATTCACTCTGCAGGAAGTGCGGGGCAGGATCGTTTGAGGGTGCTGCGCACGCTGACCCGTGAGAGCCTCTGTGCAAACCATCGCTCTGCTCCAGGACCGTCTCCATGACAGAGTAAACGAGGAAGTGTGCGCTCGAGTGTGTGCAAACTGGGCAGAGCACTCTCACGAGTTAGAAAAACAAATACCCGACTCCACACGGCTTTTGTCTTGTGTGGGAAAGAGACGCTGAGATGTATCAGTTTGAAAGTTTTCATTGGTGTGTGGTATCAGCAGTTCCTTACTCTTATTGCTCACATTTTAAAAGGTGCATCCAGCAAAATGCTGCACCAAACAGCACCCTCCATGTTTGTGCGTAAGCTGGACAGAGACATGTGTGTATTTGTGAGTGTTTGTGTGTGGAGTGGGCAGTGACCCCTCTCAACACCCTTTGAACCCCCCCCCCCCCCCCCAAACGGAAGCTGGCTTCTCTGCAGCTGCACTTTAAAGCAAACCATGATGACTCAGGTGAGGGCTTTAAGGTAGCTCAGTTCGGGTGAGAGCATTAACCTGTTGCTCCGATGTTCCCACGCTCTGCTCTAATGCTCATCAAGCCCTCTGTGGGGTTTCCACACTCTCTTCCTTTTGTTTTTGCACACGGTCAAACAGCCTGTCAGTGGCAGTGTACTGGGTTCCGCTCTCCACTGGTTTGGGCTCCGAATTCTTTACCCAGGCACACCCCCCCACCCCCAGGTGGTTCTCCATGACAACAAGGTGTTAATGGTTATCGGTATGAATCAGACAGGTGTTGGTGTTGAAGGTGAACCCCCACCTCTGTGTGTCTTACTGATTCTCAGTGCCCAGTGTTTGGTTTTGTTTTAGTGCCAGTGAGTGGCATGGTGCCCTGCTCTCACACACAGGGTGGGGTGTCGCTGGCGCTGAAGGCACGCTCGCTCTTGTTTTGTCTCAGAGCCCTGCTGTTTGTGAACCAGTCGTGGGACAAGCAGCGGGTTCCTTGTTTTGTTCATGTGTTTCCATGGTGATGCTTCTCATGACTGGGCTGTGATTCTGACTCAGGTGGGAATTGTACCAGCTGTGCCCCCCCACACACACACACACTCACACACACTTTTGCCTGGTTTCCCCATCTCCATGGAAACTCTGAGAGAGCGAGGCAATCCTCTGAGTCACCTCCCTGTGATGCCCCCGACCCAGATGTTCTGATAACCTCTCTGTTATTCCCTTCCCACAATGCATCTGTTGGTAAATTAAGAACATTCAAAAAAGCAAAAAAAAGACCCAGAGAGGGAGAGGGAAGGAAAGACACAGGGAGGGAATGCAGAAGGAAAGTGAGCCGGAGAGGTACAGAGAAAGAGCAAGATGGAAGGATGGGATGAAAAGCAATGATTGGGAAAGAGAGCGAGTGGGAGGGACAGAGACAGAAAAAGAATGATTGGGTAAGAATTTCATAAAGACTGATGGGAAAGGTTGAGAGATGTTTTCAGTTTCTGGTGTTCTCTGTGTGCATGTTTAATGTGATGTAGTTCCTGTCAGTGATGTGTGTAAACTCCAACTGACTTGAGGGAGAGAGTGATGGGGAGGTAGAGATAGAGAGGGAGAGAGAGAGAGGGGGAACAGGGAGAGAACAGACACTTTTCTCTCACCCCGGCCTGACTGTGGTTGCCCACATTCCAGTGTGCTTCAGTGAAATCAGCGTGCTGAGCTCACCTGTCCCAGACTGCAACGCTCTTCACCGGTACATCCTGCGCAGGGTAGGGTAGGGGACAGTTAGTCTGTTTGGAAATCTGGGTGAAAACACCAGGAGCCGTATGCTCGCTGCCTGTGACTCACAGTTTAAGTGCTTTTCTTTTGGCTTAAACACCACTTTCGCTTCCTTACGCCCTCCCTCGCACCGCGCCGGGTGACGAGGAACAGCGCACGCCATCAACCTCATGAACCTTGCATAATCGGCACAGCTAAGAGCATGATTTAAATCCACGACAGCCAGTACATCCCGGGGTGAGGAGTCATTTTAGAGGGGGAAAAAAAGCTTTCCGTTTGAGTTTCAGTGATTTGGCCTCAACCGGCATGCGCAGGCAAACTGGCAAGTTAGGCATCGTTTTCAGTACCTGTGCTAAACCAGGACAGTCCCATAAAAAGGGAACATTTCAACTCCCATTTTAGTCATTTAGCAGATGTTCTTATCCAGAGAATGTCTCTAGCTCATAGTACACACTCTCCAGCCTAGCCTCCTGTCGGCAGAACAGATACAGAGGAATGGAAATCTGGACTGGGACCTGTACCGTACTGACCACAGCCAGGTAGGATAGATCGCGCACATTTGCCATAGTGACTGTAGTCAGGTACGTCAGGTTACCAAGCTCAAACGCTGCCAGATAGTAGTCAAAAACTACAGTCCCCAGGGGTTGTGTGATACCTGGACTCTGAGTGGTAAAGGTTGTGTGTATGTGTTGTGTGAGAGAGCCTGTGTGCGTGCGTGCGTGCGTGCGTGCGTGTATATGTTGTGTGAGAGAAACTGTGTGCGTGCATGCGTGTGTGCGTATATGTTGAGAGAGACAGTGTGCGATTGCCACACTTAGTTTACTTGAGTGCAGCCAGTCACCTGACTTATGACTCATGCTCTCGAGTTTGAGACCGCATGCACATTTCATTACTGCTCCCTATGATCACTTCCTGCCTGCATCTGGAAAAATAACAATATATTAATATACAGATGTATTTCTATATTTATATCCTATAAATACACTGTATTGTATTGTTATTGTATTGGTGTTTTCAATAATACATATACTGGACTGATTTCCTGGACATAGATTGAATGTCCTTCTAGACTTAAAGTATTTGTTTTTTTCCCAGTGGAGGTCCTCACTAAAATCTTCTCTTAGTCTAAACTCTGACTTGGCTGCTGTCTGGGAAGGTGGCCCATTATGTTACATGTTAACTAGTTAAACCAGGTAATTAACAAGAGAGCGCGTACCTCAACTGAAGTGTATAGCTTTGTGATGTTTTCATCTGAACATTAACCAAATACTTTACCTCCCTTTTCCCCCTTTCCCCCCTGCCCCCCACCCCAGACCTGCAGGAGTGAGAGGGTGTGAAGGGGCGCGATCGAGGAGCAGCACCGCCATGTCACTGCGGCGTTCGGTGGGGGACCTGGTCCCCCAGGACATCGCAGAGATTCTGGCCCGCGAGAGGCAGCACGGGAAGAGCCGTAAGCACCGCGGGGGGTCCCTGGGCCGGGCCTTCAGCTGGTTCAAACTGAGGAGGAAGAAAAAGAAGAGCGCCAGCGCTAGTGGCGGCAGCACCAATGGCCACACCCGGGCGGGGCTCACGGGAAACCATGCCCACCCACACGCCCATGACAATGCCAAAGGTAACCCGGCACGTTTACGTTTACTCACTCGCTCTCTCAAATGTGCGTGCCCTGTCATATCTATGGAGGGATGTCTACCAGGGGCACCCGCAGGGTTTGGTGTTGCGGCATGCACAAAATGATGCTAATGCTAACATGACAGTTGGAATTGTTCAAGGAAAATATGTGTTTAATATAGGGTTTCCCCATACTTGCACGTAGATGCAGTTCCATCCAATTAGCTGTCAGAATGAGAAACGGCTTGCTAATAATTCCCCAGCCATCATTTAAATTCTTGTGTTGGCACTCTGGATCTGTGTGGTGATTCTCCTGTGTTTTAAACTCTGGGTTTGGGTTGAGTCTCTGTGCTCGGGGCGTTGGTTCTCACAGCGGTCTCTTCTGCCTGTGGGGAGAGACCCTGACCACCAGCATCATGCTGTTGGTCCCTATCAGGCTGACGATCATGGTTTGTTGTCAGCTGACCCTGTTTCTGAGGAGACGACCCCCTAACCTGTGTGCACAGAGGTCACCTGGGCAGAGGAGCTGACCTACCCAGCAGCCCTTGCACTCAGTGCACCTCATTTATCGTTTTATTTTCCCTATATATGACCATGATCTCCAAAACTCACACAAGCGCACTCCAAACCCACAAATATTAATGCTCGCAACTCACATGTATGTGCTTTCAATATTCACACAAACACACTCCCAGCTCAAACAGAAATCTTCCTAACTCATCCATGTACTTCCCTAAACTCACAACACTAACAAACTAACAAACTCTCACATTCATGCTCCAGGCACACACATCTGAACCAGTAGCCGCCGCAGGTATCACCAGTTTGCATGGTTTGTCCACTTCCTGTCATGGCAGTAGATGAAACGTTCTGCCAGGTTTGGAGAACAAAATGCAAATCTCTCCTCACCTGGACAGAATTTTTAAAGGTATGGTAGCGTGCCAGAGGTGGAGGTAAGCACTTCATGTCTGTGGTGGATGGGCATTGGTGGAGGATTCTGGGTCATGTGACCTCGGCTCGTGTTTATGTAACAGTACGGGTGTTCACCCACCAGGTGACTCACCTCCTGACCTTTAACCCCCCCGCATGTGGAATTGTTTGTTTGTAGTGTTTGTCATGGCCCCTGTTTTTCTGATTTGTTTCATTTTTTCCATCTGCTGTTTGTCAGAGCTGTTCCACGTACGCTGAGCAAACGCACACACACACAGTCACGCTCACACACACACAAGAATGAAAGCAATAGACCTCTGCCCTCCCTTTTCTTCTCCTCCTCTTGTCTCATCCAAAGTTTTGGATAAATGTCATTTATAGTTCATTCAGGGCTAGCTGCTAGCTGAAAGTATGCATGTGTCTTCTGTCTTCTGTCTGATTGAAATGTTTTTTTCGCTGCGTTTAGTGCTGGAAATCCACTGAACCCTTCGGCTCTGCTTTTCTGCTCATATTTTCTAGTCAAATTAGACAGTGACAGTGGGTCTGCCTGTCTGTAATGAAATCACTGAGATACGTACGTCTCAGCTGCTGACTCTAGAGCACTGACAAAGCCAGAATCTCTCACTAATATTGACTTCAAAGCTCTGACAAAACCAGGATATCTCTCTAATTCCTCCAAAAAACCTGCTGGGTTACTTTTAAGGGAGTGAAAGAGAACATGTGCAAAAAACCCTTCTGACATGTCCTTCTGTTTTATCTGTTAGTAGCGGATCTATAGCCAGGAAGTAAAGGCATGTTTGGAGATAAGCCCCACCCATTTTGTACAGGGAGGAGGCCTGTCATTCGCCTGCTGTCAGTGATTAATGTGATTGAGTCTCCATCCAGCCAATGAAAAGTTCTTCAGAAATCCTGAAGCATATATAGAAAGCAGTCACCATTTTTTATCAATAAACTGAATGAGAGGGGAAACCAAAGGGTTACGGTTCCCAAGCTGGCCCTCGTGTGAGCTTTTTGGGGAAGAGAAGGTTTGCGCTGCCCATCCTGTACCCAGTAGCTTTGTCTGCAGGACAAACTCTCCCTAAAAACACAGTGAAATGGAATGGAAGAGATTCTACAGTTTGCCAGGTAATTGTGTTAAATCTGTAGTTGCTGGTCCCAGACGGCAAGGCGACCATTGCTGGAGGTGTGTGGACAGTGTGGGCTTGTGAGAGTGCAGTGCTGTGTGGACTGTGTGGGCGTGTGAGAGTGCAGCGCTGGCTTTGAATGGAAGGCTCGGGAATGTGCCAGGCTGAGGTGGGATCCCTGTGGGGAGAGTCACAGAAGAATACAGGCAGAGCGCTGCCAGCCAAAGGCAGGACTGTGAGAGGCGTTTCTCTGAGCACAGGGGTCAAGCTGCAGCAGGCAGAGCTCTGGCACGGCCCTGTGTGTGTGTGTGTGTGTGTGTGTGTGTGTGTGTGTTTATGCGTGAAGATGTTACATATAGACACACACCTCCTGTAAATTTTTATCCCCCCCCCCCCACCCACGTAGTGACAGCGTTATCCAGGAGCGACAGCAGCCCAGTGTTATCGGCTGTATCCAGGGGCAACAGTACCCAGGTGTTATCTGCTGTGTGCCGCCTGGTCAAACATATTCCATGGTACAGCTGGCACCGAGGTGTGGCCCAGAGAGGGGGGTGAGGGTGTCCAAGTGATAGTGAGCTATTGTCTTTGAATCACAAAAAAAAACAACACCCCTTCATCCACTCCACTGCTAGCACAGGCCTTATAGGGAGGGACAGCTCCCAAAAACACATTCAGGAGCCCGAAGTGATGCTGGACAGTCAGGGCACTGAGTGTGCTGGGGGTGCGGCTGGGGGGGGGGGGGGGGGGGGGGGGGGGGGGGGGGGGGGGGCATGGCCCGGGGGTGTGGCTGGGGGTGTGGTTCTGTATCTGAGTAATATTTAATGAATGTATGGCAGGGTTTAGTGGTTACACACTGGCCTTTGCTTATTATCTATAATGAAGCAGGGATTTTCTTCGACTCATATTCCGTTCTAACGTGATGTGTTGATCAGGCAGAACTTATGGATGTATTTATGTGTTATTTCTATGCATGTTTCTGTGTAAGATTCAACAGCCATTGGCTAGAGATGGGTGCTGGTTTGAAATCTTCTCTGGTCTTTACTTTGCTCATGTGATTAAATGTTGCTGTTCTCCAAACATATTATGCAAAAGTTAAACCACCACAGATTATTTGATCATTTGAATCTGTTGCTACTTCGAAGGTATGCACATCCACAAAAACACAAAAAATCAAAGACGTTTTCTGAACTTTCAAAAAAAAAAAAAAGTTTACATGCTGCAAATTCATTAACATGTTGAGGTCTGAAAGATAACGCTTAGAGAGTCCGTCGGCTAATCAAACTTGCGATGCTAATGACTCTGGAGTCAACGTCCTGTTACTGATTTATGCAGTTGAGGTGCGCGCTAATGTGCTAACGCCACAAGAAAGCGTGCGAGGAATGAGCCTGTAGCACTGAACACAGCACAAGCTTCAAATAGTGTAGGGTTGACAGACAGCCTTCTTTTATGTGCTATTAATGCTGCATAATCTTGTGCGCTGACGCTTGGCAGGTCCAGACTCGGATCAGGGTGAGTGAGGAGCAGGCTGCCTCTCACTGAAACAAACACTGGAGCTAAATCAAGCACAGCGCTGAATCAAATAAACCAGTCAAGACCAATCAATTAAACAGACCTGACAAATCGATCTCTGCACTCATGCAGTGGACTTTACAGTGGACTGCACAGTGATGAGGGATAAACTAAAACGCCCACGTTTCACTGCACTGAAGGCCCATTGTATTAATTTGCAAGGTGTAAGATGTTCATTAGATCCTGAGTCTTGATCAGAAAGTAAACCAGAAAACTAAAGAAACTGATATTCAGCTTGACAGACTGTAGTGACTGAATCCTTAATGTGGCAACAAAACCAAACAAAAAAAATAAATAAATAAGCGAAAACCAAAGCGAAACACTGCCGCTTCCTGCCTGGCATGGGACGGATGGAACTTTGGCAGACTCACCTGCACGTTACAGGTGCAGCTGAATTCTTCCTCATCACCCTGTTTGTGTTATTGTGTTGCCATAGAAACCTCTATCTTTGGGTCCACCTGAGAGCCTGAGTAAATTCACAGATGTAATGGGTCCATTTCGTATCCTGTTTCCTAGAGTTACAGGCTGCCTTCTACTTCCTGTCTGGCCTGTGTATGTTTGTCACCACATTATTTCTGCAAGTTCACCAAAACTAGCATTTTTAAAATGATGTTCATGGTGAGTAGAATTCAGAATTCGGTTGACATTTGTGAAATTAAAATTAACATATCCTTTTTGTTATTAAACCCATGTCTTTCCAAGAAGACAGCTGTTCAGGAAATTAGAAAACGGCTTTATTACTACCACATGACATTGGTCTGCGAGTTTACAGTTACTCGTTGTAGTGCAAAGACCTTGGTTTTATTGTTTTGTAAATAAAAATAAGAGAGTGGGGATATGTGCTGCAGTTATGCAATGGAAGTTGTATTTAAAACTCAAACATGATTTTGTGTTGTGCTTTCTCTCTCCTGTCATGTGATCACGTGATCACGTGTTCTCAGAAGCACACCACTCCTTGTATTGAGTTTTAATCTACGGCTTGGCTCCTATTGAATCTGTCACCTATGTAACAAATGCATTTTATCCAGGGTGGCCTCGCCCTCCAGTAATCCGTGGCCAAACAGCGAGAGCTGGATAACAGGAAGTGGATTTTTGTGTGTGACAGGAGTCATTGTCCACGGTGGCGTATCCTGGCAACAGCGTAAACAGGCCGCTTGTCTCAGCAGCGTTCTGTTTGCCTCTGCTGTTATAATGTGCGGTCAAAGTGTGGTCGGTCCCCGCTCGTTTTGTAATCAAACGAGCTCCCCGTGCACAGATGGCTGTTTGTTTGCATGCTCCTCCCTGCTTTTTATTTATTTGTTTTCTGATCTGGTACTGAAACACACAGCAGGTCCTGAATGCTGAACATGGTTTATTTCAGCGGCAGTGCTCTGGAACCCTGGCTCTTCACAGTGGACCTGGCCTTCCACTTTAGCACTGGGCCAAGATCAGATCGTTACCTGCTCTGGGTTTGGAGCACCCCAGGCTACTAGCACAGTCCAAACCCTGACTCAGGTGTTGTTGAGAGCAGGCCGTGGGTGAGCGGGAGTTTGCGCAAATTCCAGGTTTAGTAAACAGGGTTTTTGAGCCAGCATTTTCATGATTTTATTTGATTTTTCACAAGGCCTATTTTAGACTCTTGAGTCTTGAACCATCATGTATCTGCTGCTGATTTTCTTTTTTTTTTGGTCTGTGAGGAGTTCCCATCAGCCTTTGCAGGAGAATGGGGGGTTCCATTCTGCAATTACAGCACATGACAGGGGTGTGTCACATGACATGAACGTTTTGTATGTCAGGCTTCAGGGTTGATATATTGTAGTATTATATATTGCAGGCTAACTCTTAGCCTAGGTGTTAGTGTTGTTGAGAGAATCATATATATAATTTATTTATATTTTTAGACCAACTCTTTCACCACAGCAGGATGAAGGGCTGGGGCGACAAAAATACATGTGAGTGAGCGTGTGTGCGCACCTGTGTGTATGCATGTGCATGTGAGTGAGCGTGTGTGCGCACCTGTGTGTATGCATGTGAGTGAGTGTGTGCGCGCACCTGTGTGTATGCAGGTGCATGGTTCAATTGTGTGCATGTACGTGTTTGTATGTGTGTGTGCATGCATGCACGCAGTGCGTGTGGTTGTGTACATGTGTGCACAGATGTGTGCATTTGTACGAGTGTGTTTGCATGCATGCATGCGTGTGTGTTTGCATGTGTGCATGCATGCGTATTACCTGTGCTTATGGTTACATGTGAGGATGCAGGGCTGTGTGCACGCAGGTGTGAGGGATGCGACAACGCTGTTCGTCCCTGCATTCCTCTGTGGGGTTTCCTTCCTTTGTTATTAAAAAACTTCCTCCTCTTTTGCTGTTAATCATGCATGACCTGGAGTACCAGCTCAACCTGCGTTAGCCCAGCACATCGCTCTGTACGCTCAGATTTACTACCGACTCGGCTCAGCCTGCGTTAGCCCAGCACATCGCTCTGTACGCTCAGATTTACTACCGACTCGGACTCTCTTTGTGAGGTTCATTTATTTACCACAAACAATCGCTTCAATATATGCACGAAAGCATCAAGGTGGTCATCTCAGTTGGTCAGGTGACCTTTTTTAAAGTGTTTGATGACACACCAATGAATGCATTGCTTGAGGGTTTCCAGCCTGCTTGTGGAGCATCTCTCCCAAACCCAAAACCGGTCAGCTGAATGCTCATAACGTCAGTCCTGTTGTTGCAGCTGACAGTGTTCTGGGTTGCCACATTTGTTTGTTTGTTTGTAAGCGAAAGTGATACTTAGCTCGCGTGTGAGAAAGTGATGTCAGTCGTGAGAAATGCCGTCCCGTGGGAATCTCGAAGATGAAAAGGCGTTATGAGAGGAGCAGAGCCGAGACCAGAATGACAGGAATGCATCACGGGAGTGGGGGATTCTGGGTAGTTCCCCAGGCTGGAGCCCACACCAGTACAGACAGGACGGAGGAAAGGTGGTGTATATGGGTGCAGATGGAGTAAGGAGGGAGAAAGTTATTGTGTACCATTATGTGTATATAGAGGGTGATATGATTGGGAGTGTCTGCACCCTTGAAGTCAGTTTTCTGACTTCCATCTTTTCTTGCTTTCCGATGTGCCGTATCTCCTTGCATAACCGATTTTATATAATAAAGTTACTGGTTTACCTGTGTGGCAAAATCCTACATCAGCACTCTCTGCTTCTGGTTTATGAGCTTTTCTTTCAAGAAGAGTAGTTTGGCCGAATACCTTTACACTAAGCACATTCAAATGGGTGTGCACTGTAATGTAGTGTGTGTGTGTGTGTGCGTGCGTGCGTGCGTGCGTGCGTGCGTGCGTGCGTGCGCGTGTGTGTGTGTGCGTGCGTGCGTGCGTGTGTGCGTGTGCGTGTGCGTGTGCGTGCGTGTGTGTGTGTTGCAGTGCAGTGCTAGCGGTGAAATTAAAAGCTCCATTAAAGCAGAATTCAGAGCACAGGTAAATACCTGAATGATAAGCTCATTAAAACCCTAAGTCCTCACCTGGTACTTTGTGTCACCTGTTCAACTTCAGGAGTGCCTGAATGGGGCAGCCTGTGTGCCGGAGCGTGGTTTAACAGGGTGTACGTGGTGATCACTGAGTTTTCATTCGTGTTTTTATTCGCTCTTGGGGAGGAAATATTAGTTTCCTAAAAAGAATCTGAAAATCAGGTTCGTGGTTTTGAGTGTGAAGCGTAATCTGTGCTGTGTTACGGAGCTCGTGGGAGTTCCCTAGCTTCTGTGAAGATCGTTTTACTCCAGAGACTGACAGAGATGTGCCTGGATTAAATGAGGTGAATCACTCAGTGAAGTGATGTGTGTGCTCGTGCGTGAATGTGTGTATGTGTGCATTTTTCCCTATTTGTGTGTGTGCGTGTGTTTGTGTGCGTTTGTGTTTTTCCTCTGTCTTTGTCCATTTGCGTGTGAGTGTATGTGTCTAACCTGTGCATGCATGTGTGCTTGTGTATGTATTTTCATGTGTTTTTTGTGTGTGTGTGTTTGTGTGAATGTGCATGTATGTGTGTGTGTTTATGTGAGTGTGTTTGTGTGTGTGTGCGCACGCGTGTGTGTTTGTGTGCATGTGTGTGTGTGTGTGTGTGTGTGTGTGTGTGTGTGTGTGTGTGTGTGTGTGTGTGTGTGTGTGTGTGTGTGTGTGTGTGTGTGTGTGTGTGTGTGTGTGTGTGTGCGTGAGTGTGTGTGTGTGTGTGTGTGTGTGTGTGTGTGTGTGTGTGTGTGTGTGTGTGTGTGTGTGTGTGTGTTTGTGTTTGTGTGCGCATGTATGTGTGTGTGCATGATACTCCTGGGTGTTTCTGTTTGTTTTCACACCCCACCCTGCTACTGCCATCAGCTACTGCAACTCATCCACAGGGTGAGTTGCAGTAGCTGATTTTGTGTCTGGTGTTCAGCGTTCAGGTCGAGATGCACAGATCTGGTTCGTGTTCCACAGGGCCCCAGGGGCGGGAGGTCTGGTATTCTCTCACCCTGAAATCCCCTGCACTCCAGCTGTGTGTGTGTGTGTGTGTGAGTGTGTGTGTGTGTGTGAGTGTGTGTGTGTGTGTGTGTGAACACTAAAGTCAGTCTCTGTCTGTCTGTCTGTCTGCTGTGTAGTGGTCTCAGGTGTTATAAACTCACTGAAGAGAGTGATTGTGGGATTTGACTGGTTGTGGCCGTCTACCATTTCAACCACCCACACAGTTGTGGGATTCCACAGAGTCTTTGTTGTATCAGCAAAGGAGGGTGAGACATTAGTCAGGCGCTTAGTTATGATGTCACAGTTGCGCATCTGATAGGTGAAGCTAGTGGTGTGTAAATATTTGGAAACAGTCTGTCATTTTGTCTGTCCAAAGAGTGTATGTATGTGAAAATGTATCTGTCTGTCTGTCAGCTGTGTGTTCATATATGAATATCTGTCTGTCTGTCTGCATGTTTGTCTGTCCAGAGGTGTGCATTTTTGTGAAAATTTTATGTGAAAATGTCGATCTGTCTGTCTGCAGTTTGTGCATATGGAAGTGTCTTTCTGAAGTGTGCATGCCTGTGAAAATGTCTCTGCCTGCCTGTCTTTCTGTCTGCCTGCACTGTGTCTGTTTGTGCGGATGACTCACCGCCCGATTAGCAGAGAGAACAGGAGAAGGGCGTGGTGAGGTGGGAGGTACAGTGTGTGTTTCAGAGTGGCTCAGCCAGCATACCTGAGACACCCAGAGAGCGCGTGTCCCTGTGAGAGCGCGTGCCCGTGTGGGAGCGCGTGTCCGCAGTCTGCATCCTGCTCCAGTGTGTGGATGGGCCCCACAGTCTGCATCCTGTTAAGGCACTGCTCCAGTGTGTGGATGGGCCCCACGGTCTGCATCCTGTTAAGGCACTGTTCCAGTGTGTGAATGGGCCCCACGGTCTGCATCCTGTTAAGGCACTGCTCCAGTGTGTGGATGGGCCCCACAGTCTGCATCCTGTTAAGGCACTGCTCCAGTGTGTGGATGGGCCCCACAGTCTGCATCCTGTTAAGGCACTGTTCCAGTGTGTGGATGGGCCCCATGGTCTGCATCCTGTTAATGCACTGTTCCAGTGTGTGGATGGGCCCCACGGTCTGCATCCTGTTAAGGCACTGTTCCAGTGTGTGGATGGGCCCCACAGTCTGCATCCTGTTAAGGTGCTGTTCCAGTGTGTGGATGGGCCCCACGGTCTGCATCCTGTTAAGGCACTGTTCCAGTGTGTGGATGGGCCCCACGGTCTGCATCCTGTTAAGGCACTGTTCCAGTGTGTGGATGGGCCCCACGGTCTGCATCCTGTTAAGGCACTGTTCCAGTGTGTTGATGGGCCCCATGGCTTGCATCCTGTTAAGGCACTGTTCCAGTGTGTGGATGCACCCCTTAGTTTACTGTGTGAGTGTATGTGTGCTTATGTGTGTTTGTTTGGGGAACAGCATACTGTAATAATTGTAACATATAATAGTGCTGGCATCTTTAATGGTGGTGTTGAAACAGTAAACAAGCTACACACCACACTCACACATACCACCTTACTAATGTGCACACACACACACACACACACACACACACACACACACGTACACACAAGAATTCTGTGTTTACTCTGGGGAGGTGGGGGTGGTCTCTTAATAACCACCTGGGACTCATCTGCACTGATGTGGTGAATGCATTCTGAAAAGTGCGTGGGGTTTATCTCAGACCTGGCACTATCACTCTGAACTGCACTGCTTTCACCAGGCTTACAGCAGAGAGGTATAAACCTGGCACTATCACTCTGAACTGCACTGCTTTCACCAGGCTTACAGCAGAGAGGCATAAACCTGGCACTATCACTCTGAACTGCACTGCTTTCACCAGGCTTACAGCAGAGAGGTATAAACCTGGCACTATCACTCTGAACTGCACTGCTTTCACCAGGCTTACAGCAGAGAGGTATAAACCTGGCACTATCACTCTGAACTGCACTGCTTTCACCAGGCTTACAGCAGAGAGGTATAAACCTGGCACTATCACTCTGAACTGCACTGCTTTTACCAGGCTTACAGCAGAGAGGTATAAACCTGGCACTATCACTCTGAACTGCACTGCTTTCACCAGGCTTACAGAAGAGAGGTATAAACCTGGCACTATCACTCTGAACTGCACTGCTTTCACCAGGCTTACAGCAGAGAGGTATAAACCTGGCATGGCAGGCTAAGAATAAGAGAGAATAAGAAAAACTGTGGAGAGCAGTTCAGGGATATCGGTCTCACCACTGTTGCAGAATCTCTCAGCCTGGTGATGCCTTTAGGTCAGGTCCTATGAGTCAGGGGGTCAGGTGTGAAGGTGACCTATGACCCCCAGGCTTGAAGAGTTGATTATGTGGGCAGACAGGCAGGCATTTTGTTTTCGGAAGTGCTTGGAAAAAAAAGTGTGGGCGACCATTCTTCCTTGCTTCATTTGACAATTCGAACGCAGGCAAAGTCTGCAGAAGGTCAGATCAGAGGTCAAAAGGTCAGAGGCAATGGTTGGTGGAGTGTACACAGCCCTTTACAGAAACACACACACACACACACTCATACACACACACTCACACACACACACACACACACACACACACACACACACACACACACACACACACACACACACACACACACACACACACACATACACACACACACACACACATACACACACACACACACACACACACAGGTTTAAACTGCTCTGTTCTCTCAGACTGAGAGAGAAACCCTTCCCCTGAGCCTGTGTGTTTATGCTGTGCAGTGCTCACAGGTCACTGTGCACAGACCGGATCATGTTACATGCATACCTGCGCACCCTCCACCGTGCCTGCGTCTGCCTCGGCTGCAGGTGTGTGAGGTTACCTCGGGTCATTTCTGAGACAGCTTGCGGCTCAGTTAGGTAAAAACAGCTGGCAGCCTGAGGATGCTTCGTGTGTCGTTTGCAGGAGCTAACGCAATGTGTGTACAGTGATAAAGGAAGACATGTAGGGGAAAGGAAGTAAAATCCGGGGAAAAAAGCAAAATGCCAACAATGACAGGACAAAGGGAGAAGTCTTCATGCAAAATTGAATTAAATTGCATTTTTCTTTCTTTCTGTCTTGCTCTCTCTCTATGGCTCTTGTGTTCTCTAATAATAGCAATGTACACCACATTTAGAAACATAATGAATCATTAAAATAGGATCTGGTCCACCTCTGTCAGACCCCATTAACTGACAAGCGGCAGTGCCCACCCCAAATTCACAAACACAGCCAGCGGCAATAGGAGAGCTCAAAGGTCACCGTCTTTCTCAGCAGTCTGTACTGGTCTGACAGGTGTCTGTCACAGGTCCTCGCAGCATGGGTTACCAAAACAGGGTTGGCTAAGACAGCATGTGACACAGCCCTGTGCAGGAGCCAGATCAGAAACACAATGGACTCATTTGTTAACAGTGAGCGGCTGTCTTCTGGGTGGGGCTCCAGTTCGGAGGCATGTTGACTTGACCTTGCAGAGCAGAGAGCAGTTACTAGAGCAGCTCTAGAACGGAGAACATCTCAGCATTCCAGAACACACTCTTATGTTCCAGAACTGTGAGAGGAGAACGTTCTAGAAGTACAAGTGATCTCACAATTCTAGAACAGTTACGTGGGGGGGGGGGGGCACAAAGTTAGGGAAGTCTGTGATCTCTTTGCTCTGTGTGATCTTTTGAAGAGGGCTTATGGGATATTTGGGGCGTCTGCGGGTGAATGTTGGAACATGAACTGCAGGTGGGCACTCAGCAGGGAAGAACCTTGCTAACTGACAGGGGAAACTCAAAGCATGCTGGGTAGCCCTGAAATGAATCAGAGGATCGTTTAATTTAATCCCGCCTAACAAGGGGAAGTTCCTATGGGGAAAGTGAAGCCACAGTTGGCACCGTCGGCTTTTGTTCTTTATTATTCTCTCCCTTCTCTCTCCCTCCTCTCTGCTTTTGTTCTTTATTATTCTCTCCCTTCTCTCTCCCTCCTCTCTGTTTTTCCCCCCTCCTCAGTCTCAGTATCCCTATCTTTGGTTTTATTTCTGTGACTTCTGTCATCACCCCAGCTCCCTGCACATTTCTTTCTTTCCCCCTCTCAGCACAGATAGGAAATCTTTCCAGTTGGTGTTAAACAACACAGCTGTGCTCTGGTGACTCTCTCTCTCTCACACACACACACACACACATACACACACACACACACACACACAGTGCTCCCTGTGTCTCTGACATGTAAACACACACTCACACATGACTCTCACAGGTCTTTGTGCTCAGCAGCAGTGTGTGGAGGGGTTAGGGTTCAGAGGTCGTGGGGTCGTGGAGCCCGACAGAGCTCACCCAGCTGTGAAACAGCAGCTATCATTGCAGGTGAGAGGTCACACCAAACAAAACCTGTGATGTCCAGGTTATTCTACCCAGCCTGCTTCTGCAGTGTGTGACAGTACCAGTCCAGCCAATCAGGAGCCTGGATCTGTGCTACTTTTGGAGAATTTTCCACGCATATACTGCTTTAGAAATGGACGAGGCAGAAGAAGTGCTTTAATATATTTTTCATTTATGTCTTAGTTTACAGTTTATTTTATTGAGGCTTAGGCACGGTTGTATATTTGATATTTCATTGCCCCCACTGGCAGAACTAGCAGATGTCTTTGATTTCTTAATTCATAACGGAAGAGCTGCGGGATCAAAGGGCACTCCCCGTCTGCCGTTTGAAGACTCCTGCATGGGGGCGGCGTTTGGGCTGCGGGAGTGTGGAGAGAAGGGCCCCCTGTTTGTTTTCGTCCTCCTGTCTCATGGATCTCCAGTTTCAGAGCTATGATGGAAAATTAGGCATGGAGAAGACACAGGATAGCCAAAGCAAAGCTCTGTAATTGAATGGCTAAGCAGGCTGTGGGGGCTTGGGGGTGTAAAGAAAGCTGTGGGTTGTGGGTTTTCCTCGGAGTTTGAGTTTGTTGATTGCAGGATCTGGGTGTGCCACCCTGAGAGGCTCAAAGCATCAACTGCTCTGTGTGCATGTATTCTGCTGTGTGAGTGTGAGTTTTTGATCCCCCCTGCCCTCCCCACCCCCCCAAATTCACCAGCCCTCCCATCAAACAGGGAAGGCCTCTTCAGACGATCTTCAGAACCAGCTCTTTTTAGGAACATGGTGCACATGCAAACAAGATTTTGAACGCAACCCATGAGTACACTGACACACACACACACACAGTATAAAAGTGCTGTTTATGTGCGTTTAGATGAGCGAACCTTTTAATCCCACTCCTTATCTTCATCCTGTAATTCTAACCTCCAGAGTCTGATCTAAAATGGCCTGCTGTCTTGGGCCTGGAAACTGCAGCACAGCGGTGGGTGAATATTTTAAGGATTACATGTATCCATTGCAGTATTTGCCCTTGATGAAATGCTGAGAGGAGAGTGCAGTTTTAGAACGGTGTATGTAATAAATATTTACTATAATATGTGTGCCCCCAGATAATGTATTTAAGCACACAAAAAGAAACAAGGAGATATGATTGAGTACATATGTGTAAGGGCATTGTGTGCATGCATGCATGCGTGTGTATGCACATGTATGCTTGTATACATGTGTGCCTGCGCACGCACTTGTGTGTGTGAGAGAGAGTCAGAGAGAATGTATGCATAGGTCTCAGTCAGTGAGCTGGTTGCATTTAAGCCGAGTGGTGAGACACACACTCTCCACTTCATATACTCTGAAATGACTCCTTATTTTCCCAGTTTAAATTTCTGACTTAACGTTACTTTCATTGTGAGAGCCGTTGGGGTTTGTGGTGCAGTTTCTCCTTCGTTAATGTAAGAGGACCATGGTAAGCCCATCGTTGAGTAACACGTAAAAGACCGGAGCCAATGGCAGAAGCTCCTGCAGCGACACGCTCGTAATGGAGACTGAGTCAGCCGACAGACGGTCACTGCCCGCAGAGATAATTACTCTGCCTCTCCCGCTAATTAGCCACACTTTAGCTTAATCACTGCACAGAGCCCTTTCACTGACTCTATGCCTCTAGAGTCACAGTCTCAACCTCAAGCACTCCATCACTGATTGAGCCTTTTTGGTAACTTTTCCGGCCTCGGCTTCCTGTGTTCTGATTGGTGCATTTCTGATGGTTGCTTTCATTGGCTTCAACAGTTTATCATTTGAAGGCAGTCTATGGTGGGATTGAGCAGAAACAAGCGACCAATCATTTGTTTATTAGCGAAACACTTCTTTGGACGTTGTACTGATTTAGACCACAGTAGAATGAGAAATGAGTCAGTCTCACAGCTGTGACGTCATAGTTATGAGCCCAGTGTAAGAGGCTAGCATTACCTCTTGTTTTTGACATTCTGCTAAACTGCCAGCATCTCCCTTTTGGTTATCCTCTCCTGCTCGAATTAACATGCTGATGCACAGCCAGCCATGTTGTTCTCCACTAACTTAATTTTGGTTGATGACTCAGAGAGCCTTATGGTTTTGTTTTGTTTGTCTTCACAGGTTGTTTTGTTTATCTTTCACATCTTATAATATTGTAATCACTGGGTTCTGCAGTAGCAGAAAATACAACAACAACACAGTTGGTTAACTACCAGTTTAATCAAATCAGTAATTATACCCAGAGAATTTTTTGTTGGCCTAAATGCTAATTTGCCGATCTGTTTAAATTGTCCTTTGACAGGCAGGTTTGTGCAGGTCTGAGCAGTATCACTGACAGGAGGCTCAGTGTCATGTCTCTCGTTCTCTGCTGGTGAGCTGGCAGTTCCACATCTCTGAGCGGGGTTGCCAAATGCTCACCCAAAATCCCCCATTGTCAGTTGACTGTCATATGCCTGTTGAAATTACCCAACAAAAATTCACTTTACAAAAAAAATCATCCAAATACCCTATCCTCCTTTGCATATCCCAACACTGGTGATTAGGGTTGCCAGATGGTTGTCATTTTTCATCCTCACAAATATTCATCAAAATATGTAATTCTCAGTTTAAAATGCAAAAGGGAGTCAAGTCAATTTCCCATAATTCCCCATAAATTTGAATGAGAGTCAAGTCAATTCCCTTTTTCATACAGTTTAAAATGACCTCCATCTTCGATTTCCTCAAATACATATCTACTCTGGTACCTTAAATGTTTCGCAAACAAATATTTCACAAACTGGTTTTCCTAATCCCTAATCATTTTTCTTTCTGCCCTGAGGTCCTGCAGCTATTAAAAGTTCCAACTTATCTTGTCACTGCGTATTTTAACCTACTCAAGCGTCTGCGGTACAGGATCCTAGTTTATTAAAAAACTTCTCGTACTCCATGTTCATTTTTTGCACTGTTAGGACAGCTATCCCACAATCCTCCACCATAGATATCTGAGATGAAGCTTAAGGCTGGGGAAATGTCATGGAACAGGTAACATTCCAACGCTATCTCATTATCTGGTGTTTGCTCCAGGTTCATTTAAAAATCTATTCTGGAGCCTGTATGCTTATCTCTGTCAAACTTTGAGAGGCCTGTTCCTGGAACAGAGCCAACAAGCCTGTTTCCCGTGGCAATGGTTTTGAGTAATATTCTGGTGTTGAAATGGACATCAGGCAGCGAGGTCAGTGGTCATAGCCACTTATACTGAAAATCATAGCTGAGAGATGAATAATGCAGTTGACCCTGCTCAGTGCTTCCCCCTGCAGGAGAGAAGGAGAGGAGCATCGTTTTGTATTCTTTTGGATTTCAGTCTTACTCTCAACATGGCACATCTGATTACTGTACGTTCACATGACATGATTGACATTTAACAGATTCTCTTGTTCAGTGTGGCTTACAAAGTGAATTTGCAATGCTCGCATTAACAATGATGAAACTCATCGAGCAGAAGTGTCATAGCCTCCTATGCTGCCTTCAGGATTTCTTTGCCACTGCTCATTGGCTGGATGATAGAGCACCTGCCTCTTCTCATTGGCTGGGTGATAGAGCACCTGCCTCTTCTCATTGGCTGGGTGATAGAGCACCTGTATCTTCTCATTGGCTGGGTGATAAAGCACCTGCCTGTAACAGAGTGAGATCTGTCACAATAACTGGTTGATTGGGGCAGCTGGTTGTTCATGAGCTGGTTTATTACCAAACACTTTCACAGTCATGCTTAATATTTTATTTATTTAGTATTCATTTATCCGTAGTCCTTTGGTGCAATACAGGCTTTTAACCGATCACTCTCATATGAGTTTGGGCTGATAAAAGAGAGTAACCGTAAATTACCGTAAGTGAACCATGAGAAGGATCATGAGTGATTCTGAAATGACTCTGAATGACCGTGTTTCTCATTGTCCATGAGTGAACCGCATGTGAACCGTGAGTGACCATGGATGACTCTGACTGTCCCTGAGTGACCATCAGGGACTCCCAGCCTTGAGCGTTTGTGAATGACTGAGTGACTATGATGTATCATGAGTGACTGCAAGAGACCGTAAGCAAGGACGGTCATATGGGAGAGACTCAGGAGAGACTCAGGAGATCCAGCGTGAGAAGAAGCATCTCTTTCATGTCCATCCCAGCCCTGATCTTGCATGTGGATTATTTCAGTTCTCCTATAATCGGATTAGTTTTTATCTATACCTCAGTACAGAGATCCTAGTTGTATCCCACTTAATCAGCGTCTCTGCTCAAACTTGTCTGATATGGAGGCTAACTCAGGCATGAGCAGTCAGTGTCTGACCCAGAGCGTTAACCCCTGACCTTTGACCTCTTGAACTCTGCCAGTGAGTTTGTACAGCAAGACTACAGGTCTGTTTGAGCTTGTTATTTTAAAGTCCCTATCAGCTCTGCGCTTGGAGTTTCATCAAACTGTCTCTGTCTGCTTTATCGATTGATCAGGCGCTCCATCGTTTTAGAGTTTTAATCTAGCTCTTTATCTCTGTGTGTGTGTGTGTGTGTGTCTGTTTGTGTGTGTGTGTGTGTGTGTGTCTCTGTGTGTGTGTGTGTGTGTGTGTGTGTGTGTCTGTCTGTCTGTGTGTGTGTGTGTGTGTGTGTGTGTGTGTGTGTGTGTGTGTGCGCGCGCGCGTCTTTGTGTCTGTGTGCATGTCTGTGCCCCTGATTGTGTGTGCAAGTGCGTGTGTGTGTGCGTGTGCGTGCGCATGCGTGTGTGTTTTTCCCTGTTCAAAGTTAGAATAATGCTGATGAAGCATTAGGGTGATGATAGGTGGAGACGGTTGGGAGTAGTCAGTTTTTCTGATGGATTCCATGATATGGTGTTTATAATAATGATTGGGTATACTTTCTCAGTGATTATGATGTCATCAGC
This sequence comes from Albula glossodonta, assembly GCA_019788955.1. NCBI lineage: Eukaryota > Metazoa > Chordata > Actinopteri > Albuliformes > Albulidae > Albula > Albula glossodonta. The sequence goes on along the minus strand of JAFBMS010000328.1, from coordinate 119,512 downwards.
AAACAGAACAGTAGTTAATCATTCCGTGGGCAGAAGATGTGAACGTCTGAAGTGCCTGATGAAATCTTTAAGTGCCTGAGAGTAACGGGTCTGAAGTTCTGAGTTTGAGTTTGGGTGTGTGTATGCTTGGTAAGATGGATGGATCGTTGTATTGGTGCAAAGATGCTTGCTTGTGTGCGTGTGTGCGGCTGTGTGTGTGAGGGTGTGTGTGTGTATGTGTGTGTGTGCGTGCGCGCGTACCTGTGAGTGAGTGAGCAAGAGTGTGTGTGTGTGATTGAATGAGTGAGTGAGTGAATGAGTGTGAGTGTGCATGAGTGAGTGAGTGAGCGAGCGAGTGTGAGAAAGAGAGATAATTATGACAGGGTCTGCAGGTGGAAGGTGCAGGTCATACACGGCTGTGTGTGAGTGTGAGCGTGTGCGTGTGTGAGAGATAATTAAGGCAGGATCCACAGGTGGAAGGTGCAGGTCATATGTGGCTGTGTGTGTGTTACTCGGCATGATGTTCCAGACTGGGGATGACAGAAGGGTCCGTCACAGCCTCTGGCCCTGGAGCTATTCCCGAGTCTGATGCTTCCTGGGGCGGAGCAGAGCAAGGGCTAGCCTACAGAGGTGCATTAGCGTTAGCCAGGGCTAGCCCGCAGAGGTGCATTAGCGTTAGCCAGGGCTAGCCCACAGAGGTGCATTAGCGTTAGCCAGGGCTAGCCCGCAGAGAGAGTGTGTTATGAGGGATAGAGATGTATGTTAGCCAGGGCTAGCCCGCAGAGAGAGTGTGTTATGAGGGATAGAGATGTATGTTAGCCAGGGCTAGCCCACAGAGAGAGTTTGTTATGAGGGATAGAGATGTATGTTAGCCAGGGCTAGCCCGCAGAGAGAGTGTGTTATGAGGGATAGAGATGTATGTTAGCCAGGGCTAGCCCGCAGAGAGAGTGTGTTATGAGGGATAGAGATGTATGTTAGCCAGGGCTAGCCCGCAGAGAGAGTGTGTTATGAGGGATAGAGATGTATGTTAGCCAGGGCTAGCCCGCAGAGAGAGTGTGTTATGAGGGATAGAGATGTATGTTAGCCAGGGCTAGCCCGCAGAGAGGGTGTGTTATGAGGGATAGGGATGTATGTTAGCCAGGGCTAGCCCGCAGAGAGGGTGTGTTATGAGGGATAGGGATGTATGTTAGCCAGGGCTAGCCCGCAGAGAGAGTGTGTTATGAGGGATAGAGATGTATGTTAGCCAGGGCTAGCCCGCAGAGAGAGTGTGTTATGAGGGATAGAGATGTATGTTAGCCAGGGCTAGCCCGCAGAGAGAGTGTGTTATGAGGGATAGAGATGTATGTTAGCCAGGGCTAGCCCGCAGAGAGAGTTTGTTATGAGGGATAGAGATGTATGTTAGCCAGGGCTAGCCCGCAGAGAGGGTGTGTTATGAGGGATAGAGATGTATGTTAGCCAGGGCTAGCCCGCAGAGAGAGTGTGTTATGAGGGATAGAGATGTATGTTAGCCAGGGCTAGCCCGCAGAGAGAGTGTGTTATGAGGGATAGAGATGTATGTTAGCCAGGGCTAGCCCGCAGAGAGAGTGTGTTATGAGGGATAGAGATGTATGTTAGCCAGGGCTAGCCCGCAGAGAGAGTGTGTTATGAGGGATAGAGATGTATGTTAGCCAGGGCTAGCCCACAGAGAGAGTGTGTTATGAGGGATAGAGATGTATGTTAGCCAGGGCTAGCCCACAGAGAGAGTGTGTTATGAGGGATAGAGATGTATGTTAGCCAGGGCTAGCCCACAGAGAGAGTGTGTTATGAGGGATAGAGATGTATGTTAGCCAGGGCTAGCCCACAGAGAGAGTGTGTTATGAGGGATAGAGATGTATGTTAGCCAGGGCTAGCCTGCAGAGTGAAAAACATGATGAGGGGTATTGTCCTGGCTTTCCCAGAAGTCTCCCTGATTTTTATCTATGTACAGGAAAGTATTTGAATTATTTTGGATTGTGATCATTTCTGATCAAGAGCATATCGATCAATCCCAGTCCCCTGTGACAAGACCACTTTATGAGCACAAGACTGCACCACTCAACGAGAACAGGAAGTTACATCACAAAGACACTAATAACCAGCTGCCACAGTATAAAACTGTCACTCTGAATTCTGTACAGGATGAGAGTAATCCTTCCTGTGGGCCGGAGAGGCCCGTGATAGCACGTCGCTACATGATTCCAGGCTGCAGTGTTTTAATGTCTGCTGCACTGCTGCTCCTTTTAATAGGCAGATACCATTTGGGGAAGGGACTTTGAGTCTTAATGTCTTAATGATTGGTTAAATAAAGGCTAAAGAAAAATAAAAAATCCAGATTTGGCCGAGTGATTCTGTGCTAACGCTAAAGTTACTCAGCGAGCAGGGCGTGCAGGCTCATGTCTGTCGATCTCCTGTTGCCCTGCAGGTCTTTGCATGCTCATTCACGCCTTTTATATACAGTATGGCAACATTTTAGCTCCGCAAATGTATTTGTTATCTAAAAAAAAATGGAAAAAATGAGCTGGATGTTTTGAACACACAAAGTGCCTTTTGTCCTCTGACCGATGTCATGGATACATTTTTTATCTTTTGTGTGAACTGTGGACTGCAAATATCCATAAGCCCTGCAGAAAAACACTGGCTGGATCCTGCACAGCTGCTGAGTGTTTTGTCTGGGCTATCAGTGAGTTACGGCAAAGAACATAAGAACGTCGGTATGCCTGATAAAGCCAACAGGAGAGTGAGCCTGCCCTCTGTGTGCTAACCAGGGTGGCTGCTAGCCGTTAGCCGCTAGCTGCGGCTCATGTAGCGCTGCCGTGTATCTACTTAACATCACATTCAGCAGACGCTCTTACTCAGAGTGGCAGACACAACTTACTTTTGTACATTTATAGCTGAGTGCCTCACAGGTGCAGTTCAGGTGGAGTACCTTTGTTGAAGGGTACAACGGTCGGTGCCCTAGCTGGGAACAGACCCTACGTCTTACAGTCACGAGCCTGGGTCCCTAACCATTGTGCCGCTATGCTGGCATGGTCACCATGGCGACGTGTTTCAGTAAACAGGTGTTCCTTCCGGTGTTCCTTCAGTTTTCCTGTTTTCTCTTTGCAAAGACAACTGCAGACTGTATTGGCTACTTCCAAATGGGTTTAATACGAACAGCAAAATGTGTCTGTATTACACATTTTATCCAAAGGCTTGGAATTTAGTGCACTTCACACTAAAAAACAAAATAAAATAGTGATGAAGCAGGGCAATAAAAGATCTGAGATGCATTAAATAAATGAATATACAACATAAAAAGGAGTGGGAGGATGAAAGTATAAAGAGAGCAGGAAAAAGTAACCCTGAGGAAAGAGGCTGAGAAGGCCTGTGATGAGCCGCCTCTTCACTGCCTACTGTTGCTACTGGCTTCTGATTGGCTGAGACTAGGATCATTGCAGCTGAATGCTGCTTGTTACAGAGGTTTCAGTCCTTGTGTTGGTAGTGAGTGGCAGAGGGTCTAAAACTTTGGGGGACGTGTGCCTTACGAGCATCTCAGAAAGGTACATTTGTCAGGTGTCAGGTGTTGGTAACACCTGTACCTGATGGAAGAACATTTGACCCTCTCACCTGACACGGGAAGCTAATGAGTTCACACTCATCTCCCGACTGTCTCCCACTGACCCAGACTGGGAGTCACACTTCCTGTGAGACTGTGTCAGAGGTCAAAGGTTGGAGGTCATGTCAAATGCAGGGCAAGCATGTGCCATGATGATAGGGGAACCAGATGACAACCAAAACAAAAATTATGACTCCTCTTCAGGAGTGTTTCACATGAAACCTGAAAGATGACGCTCGATTGTTACGTGTCGCTTTCGCTGAAATTTCAAAAATATGTAAGCATAACATGAACACGAATACAACGCTGTGTCATGGCAGAGTTTTGACAGACCTGCACTGTGCTAAACAGGACTGCATGATGGCTGCCCCAAATAGAAAGTTTCACAGTGCACAGTAACATGTTTTTGTTTACTGTAAGCAGCCAAAACTATAATCTGTAGCGGATTAAAGCGTATCCCAGTTGCACTCTCACCGAGGCAAAAGCCTGTAAAGCAGGAATGTCCCGCTCTGACAGGCACGTTTAGTCACTCAGAGTGACGTGTCCGTGTTTCTCTCAGGCTCGCAGGTAAACATGCGTTGTGTCCGATTTCACAGAGGCCTAATCCTCTGCAGGCAGACTGGGCTGTGCTGTTCTCTGCTGAGCTGCTCCTCAGCTCAAACGCCTGCTCTACCTGCTCAGCTCTACCTGCTCCTCAGCTCAAACGCCTGCTCTCCCTGCTCAGCTCAAACGCCTGCTCTCCCTGCTCCCTGCTCAGCTCAAACGCCTGCTCTACCTGCTCAGCTCTACCTGCTCCTCAGCTCAAACGCCTGCTCTCCCTGCTCAGCTCAAACGCCTGCTCTACCTGCTCAGCTCTACCTGCTCCTCAGCTCAAACGCCTGCTCTACCTGCTCAGCTCTACCTGCTCTTCAGCTCAAACGCCTGCTCTCTTACAGCAACAGCCTGCAGAGGCATGGCTGAAACAATCTCATCTCATCAACTGCTGATCGTCCAAAAGTCCCCAGCCCTGCTTTGTGCTTCTCCTTTTCTTTTGCTGTGCTAATGGGCTAGTAACAGCTGCTACATCTGTCCCTCCACCTGTCTCTCTCTGTGTCTGTCTGTCCGTCTCTCTCTGTCTGTCTGTCTGTCAGTAGGACGGCTCAGTCGTTTTGAATAAGTGAAAAGTATCATCAGTTTATAAAGAGGAAGTATGACTCATTCTGACTTCAGGGGTGGCCTTTCTTTCCCTCTCTCCCTCCCTCCCTCTCCCTCTCTCTCCCCCTCCCTCCCTCCCTCCTCTTATGTTTCTCTTTTATTTTTTCCCCTCCATTGACCTCCTACTCTGTCCCCTCCCTCAGTATCCAGTCAGCGCTGCTGGGGGAGATCCAGGTTCTTGCATTTGTCTCCATTTTTTTTTAACATGTGGGTGCAGATGCACTCGCTCAGTCAACACAACAGCTTTGCCAAATGGCAAAATCAGAAGTGAGCCAACATCCGCCCCCCCCCCCCCCCCCCCACACCCCACCGCCCCTCCCCTGACTCACTGCACCCAAGTCAGCCAGTTTGCTAGAGGTTGAAACACTGCAGCGCCCTCTTGTGGTTATTCAGTGAAGCGCACTTTCTTCTTGGTGAACCAAACTTCACAGTGCCAAAATGCATCTCTGTGATTCTCAGAGCATACCGTAATGGTACATGGCACTCTGTGAGATATTCAGCATTATGAAAATCAGTAGACCTGTCTTAGATGTCATTTTGTATTTGGTCTGGTGTACAGATTCTTCAGGACCGTCAGGGAAAGGTTGGGAAAACAAGAGGATAAACAACTGCAAGTATTGACCTGCCAAGTATTTTTGTGTGTACGTTATATCAAGTAATTATCAGTAGTAATTATGGTGTATGTTGGAATTGGGTCATATTTACTCTTTTATATGTTGGCAATACATAGAGAAACCGCTTTTCTGTGTCACATTGATGTCTGTCATCATTAATATGTATTATGGGAGACATAACAGCAGCACACATTGGAATGGATCAGTCTGTCTAAAGGTTTCAGGCTGAGGTTAAAAATGTATGCCTGTACTTTAAAGTCAAATGCAATAAATTTAACCATTTGTGTTATTATTATGGCAGATTGTTCTCTTTGCATATTCTGTGTAGCATTCTGATTTTCCTCAAACTTTTCAGGCAGTGTTCTAGAGATCGGTGGGATTCCAGGGCTGTGATTGGGTGATGAGATTGATGAGGTTTAAAGGTTTAAGGTTATAAGATTGGAGTCTCAGGGTAAAGAGCTTCAGGAGACCAGGGGCCAGATGGGGACACTGGGTGGTACAAGGCATGCAGATTAAACGATCGGGTTTGTAAAGCCCTCTTCTTCCTTTCACCCTGCCATAATCCTCTTCCTCATTACTGCTTCTAATGGCTCAGAATCCACAAAACACAGAAGTGACAGTGAGGCAGAGATGGAGGACAACGACAGAAGTAAACACAGTAAGGGAGAGAGGAGTGACAGAGAGGGAATGAAACAAAGAGTCTGGGATGTGAGGTGTGCTGTCGTTTGAGTTTGTCAGTTTCTGTAGTTAAGGATCTTTGCTGTCGTGCGATGCGTTGTTTGTTTTAACATGCTGGTAAAGTCTGGGCAGTATGTTTCAGAAGTCAGACCAGCAGAGAAATTTAACAGCATTCAATGGAGGGAGGGGAAATGGGGAGATATGCAGGTTTGAAACTGCGGAGAAACTTATGAGAGCAAAACAGTGTGATGGATAGAGTACTCTGTGTGTAGAGTTCATGCGTTCTGCTGTTTAACCTGCGGGGGGCGCTGCTGTCATTGTAGGCAGGTGAGCAGAGCTCTGTGCCAGGGCAGTGCATTGCGACGGGGTCTGGGGGCGGGGCCTGGGGGCGGGGCTGTGTAAGAGGGAGTGGCAGAATTAGTGCCACTCAGATGCCCTTTCTCTCTCCTGACATTTGTGTCCCCAGTGACTGTGGAAACAGCCACCCCGTCTCCTCTGGTCCAGTCATCAAGTCTGTTCTTTAATTTCTTTACTTCTGATGCTCATTTGTTTCTCTTTTGTTTGATCTTTTGGTGCCAGCCTGTCCTCTGTTTCTGGAACTTCTTTCATTTTATTCCTCTGTGCTCTTAAGGAGTTTTTTTTTTTTTTTTAAACATTCATTTGTAATTCTTCTTCCTCTTCCTCCTGCCTCTTCATCCTGTCCTGGTGTCGGCATGGTGAGGGTGTGGAGTAAAAATGTCTGCTCCCTCCTGCCTGTGCTCCAGAGGAAGGGTGAGTACTGAGGGCTCTGTCTGATTGGTTGTCTGTGGGGCCATAGGATGCTCTGATTGGTGCACTGTCTCTTGACAAAGTTTTGTGGTTGGTGCTCTGTGTCATCAGAACATACTGAACAGTTCTGATTGGTCCATCATGTTACATTACATTGCAGTCATTTAGCAGATGCTTTTATCCAAAGCCACTTACAGTTGATTAGGCTAACCAAGGGCCAATGCCCCCTCTGGGGCTAAGGGCCTTGCTCAAGGGCCCAACAGCAATGGTGTTCTTGCTGTGGCTGGACTGGGGTTTGAAGCACCAACCTCAGGGGTCCCAGTCATGTACCTTAGCCGCTACAGGCTGCCCATGTATGGAGTTCAGGTGTACCCTTCCTCACCTTGGGGCAGGTGAATGGGAGGAAGAGCAGATTGACTGGAAACTTCCATCAGCAAAGATTCCCACACAGTAGTCTGTAGAGGTGGATGGTATTCACCTGTATACAAGGTGTGGCTATTAAAAGATGAGACTGGGCTTATGTCAGTTGAACCACAGTGCGCGTGCGCAAACCACGTGGTATACATTGACCAATGGGCAAGCATAAAAAAACCCCTGAAAATTTCAATCCGCTCACATCTTCAGTTCGCTGTTACGCATCGCTTGAAGTAGACATGTTTTTCTGACGTGTCGTAAAAATGGTCAGTTCAAAAATCAAGCAACGCATCAATTTCAAACTTTTGGTGAAATTGAACCGCAAACTGAAGACGGGAGTGGTGGTTCGACTTACATAAGCCCAGTCTCATTATTTAATAGCCACACCTCGTACAAGGAAATTATGTCATTCAACAAGCTCTGTCAGCTTTACTCACAAATAACCTGTCTTAAAATCTGTCATTGTGAAGTCTGTGTGATGTCATGTCTTCAGCGATTGGCTGCTGCTGCAGAAGTGGTCCTCCCTGTGTTTATGTAACCCGACACCCCCAGTGGGAGGGATTTATGTCAGCAGGCACCCAGAGAGTGCTCCAGATCCTGAATGGAGTCATAAGCACAGCAGTTTCCTCATTATAGATAGCCTTTTGTGCGCTCAGCTGCAGTGCTGATCCTGAATGGAGTCATTGACAGCAGTTTCCTCAGGTCATACAGTCTTTTGTGCTGCTAACAGTGGAATGAGGACAGCAGTGGGAAGTGATGGGTGGTTAGGCAGGTTAGGTCAAGGCTGCCTTTTGGGTGGTAGATGCCTTCAGTGCGCTGACTCTGCCTTAAATCACATACTCTCCATAACTTTTGTACCGTTTTCACGGTCTTTAGTACGTACATTGCTGCAGAAATGGTATGAACATTTACACAAATGTTTCAAAGAAAGTGTCAAAGTTAGACAGCTGGAACCCAATTTGAGACCGAACTCAGGTGTGCTTGTACCTTCTTGTGTTTTTAAAGACCTTAGAGCAGATTGGTTGTCATATGAATGCCTTGCAGCCAATTGGTTGGCATACAGATGTCTCATAGCTGATTGGCTGGAACATGAATGTCTCCTGGCTGATTGGCCAGCTGGCTGTATGAGGCCAGTGAACCTAATCCCTGCTCCACAGGGGTTCAGAATTACTGCAGCTATTAGGGACAGGTAGGGGGGAGGGGCAAAGTTAGAGCCACACTGACCTCCATTCTGCCCTTTGACAGACACTGTCTCACCAGGGGGCCCCCTGCCAGATTTGCCCAACCTCAGCACAAGGGCGCCCCCTACAGAGAGACGCTTGCACGTGGAGCCTCTGCACGCCACACGCGTTAGCCTCTTAGCTCGTCGCGATGTCCCTGACTGGGCTCTTACTCCAGTGAGATATCGCTTTCTAGCTCTCGCTCGGTCACGTTGCGCTTCGCTCATAAACCAAAGGTCAGTAACAGATTCTGAGGAATCAGACAGAAGTGACTGTGAGTGAAATGATAAAACTGCCTGAGCCAATCAAATCCACCATCAGAAACCCGCTCTCTGCACCAATCAGATTGTAGGAGTTCCAGGCTGGAAAAGTTTTCTGGACAGAGCACCATCATGTGTTTGTTCCAGCCCTGCTCTATACCGATGAGCTGATTCTGATTAGCACAGCTGTTTGCTCAGTCAGCGTGGGAGCTGTGTAGTGCTTCCAGAAGGTTTAGCCTCCTAGTTCTAAAGGTGTTTCCTCGGAGACACACAGGGTGGGGCCACCCCTCAGGTCTGTACCTGCCCAGCATACCTCCTCTGTGACAGGTGGGCAGGAGCACGTGACGGCCTCGCTGGGGCGTGGTGGGATGGCGGGGGGAGACTGGGGTGTGGCCCCCGCCATGCGGGCTGAGATGGGGGGGTCTGATGTGGTTTCACAGCTGAGAGCAGCAGGAATAACAAAAACCCAAAAGCATATCAGATACGTGTGTTTATGAGGCTTTTCATGTTCACTCAGTGAATAGTTGATCATCATCGAAGGTACAATTACCAATTTCCTTCTCTTCACCTCCATCAATCCCTCCCTCCTGCTCTTCACCTCCATCCCTCCCTCCCTCCTTCTCTTCACCTCCATCCCTCCCTCCCTCCCTCCATCCCTCCCTCTCTCCAGGTGTCCCGAAGAAGGAGGATGAAGACAGGCCAGTTCTCTCTCAGCTCTACCCAGAGAACGTGTTCGCCGAGGGGGGCAGCCGGCCGCAGTACCTGGAGGACCTGCACTCCGAGGCCCAGGAGGGACTGAAGATCATGCAGCAGGAAGGTATGATCCCTGACCCCTGACCCCTAACCCCTGACCTCTCACCCTTAACCATAATACTCCCCTCTAAAGGTCATAAACTGACCTCATTACCCTTAGCCTATTGTGTCAAAAATCCAGTGCACAGACAGCTGTGTGTATGCTGGTTATTGATATAAATAATGTTTCATGTAGTACTGTACTCCAAAATGCAGTCGCATGCTTATGCCTGCTGAGTGTTTGAACCTAAACACAGCAGTAATTTGCCGACACAAAAACTGCACTCACTGTGGCCCTCCAGGACTGGAATTTGACACCCGTCTTAACCCTTATACCTTATATCCTGTCAGAGAAAGTGAGAGACTGGAACCCACTGTTGTTAGTTACCCAGGTCACCTGCAGGTGATGAGTTTTGGTGTTCAGTGTTTAGCTGAGTCGTCTGGCATTGTCCTCTGCAGAGAACGGGAATGGAGTGGACTACACAGACGATGAGAGCGTCACTGTTAGCATCAGTGTGAGTACAAGAACCTTACATCCTTCTGAGGCTGTGATAACTTAGACCCTGAACACATTCTGTCATAACTTAGACCCTGAACACATTGAGTCATAACTTAGACCCTGAACACATTGAGGCATAACTTAGACCCTGAACACATTGAGGCATAACTTAGACCCTGAACACATTGAGGCATAACTTAGACCCTGAGCACATTCTGTCATAACTTAGACCCTGAACACATTGAGTCACAACTTAGACCCTGAACACATTGAGTCATAACTTAGACCCTGAACACACTGAGGCATAACTTAGACCCTGAACACATTGTGTCATAACTTAGACCCTGAACACATTGTGTCACAACTTAGACCCTGAACACATTCTGTCATAACTTAGACCCTGAACACATTGAGTCACAACTTAGACCCTGAACACATTCTGTCATAAAGTAGACTTGATATTTGTTAAATGTTGCCCCAGGTGATATAAGCACAGGTAAGTCTCTCCCTGGTCCAGGTGAGCAGGTCTGCACTGTCTCCTCCTGCTATTGTTCAGCTGTATATCACATCCTGTATTTCCAAATGGTGCAGCACAATGATCCAAGTCACTGATCGTATGAGTATCTGTACCATTACAATTCATTTTTCTGACTTTCTTCTGAAACATCATGTCAATATTGACATTTTTGCATGTATTACAGATGTGATGTAGATGTGTTGTTTATTATTGAGCAAAAGAGTGGGTGTTATTTTTCAAAATAGTTCCATACATTCTTGCATCCCTACTTTCCGTTTTCCACTTTTGAGTGTTTCTTTGAGTAAAATCAGTAGGTGTGTTTGGCTGGAGCTAGCTTTTGAGTGTGTCTCTGTTCCCCTTAGTCCACGACGACCCTGCAGCCAGAGGACGATGGGGGGAGCCTGGCCAACAGTCTGGCAACCACCAGCATGTCTGTGGGGTCCGGTGGCACCAACACTGACGCCATGTCAACCACCGACGCCATGTCAACCACCTCCATGGTTTCCGCAGTCTCCGCAAGGTCCACCCGCTCAGCGCGGTCAGGGCTGACCCGTCAAGGTACACTGCCGCACTCAAAGCCCCGCCCATGTACCCAGGCCAGTATGCTTCTTCACTCAAAGCCCCACCAACATAACCCAGGCCAGTATACTCCTGCACTCAAAGCCCCGCTCCCATAAACCCAGGCCAGTATACTTCTGCACTCAAAGCCCCACCCACATAACCCAGCCCAATATACTTCTGCACTCAAAGCCCCGCCCACATAACCCAGGCCAGTATACTTCCACACTAAAAGCCCTGCCCAAAAACCCTGCCCACACACTGTAAGTACCACTGATCCAAATCACAGTGTACACAGTCTGTCTTTCTCTCTTTCCTTCTCTCTCTCAAATGTGCACACACACACACACACACACACACACACACGCACACACATACACACATACACACACACACGTGCATGCATGCATGCCATAACCATTCCATACCCCATTCACAGTGCACATGTGAGGGTACAGAGAGGCATTTTGTCCTGGAAATTTGTGGAAATTTGGAAATGAATTTGTTTTTGGAGCATATTTTCAGTTAATGTGTGGGTGACACTGAGTGTGGGTACCGTGTAGGTTTGTGTTATGCTGGTGTGCTTTGGGGAACCCCTAGGGGGCACCACTGAGCAGCTGTTGATCTGCCCCATAGGTTCCACATTTAAGCCGCTCAACTCTGGGCGGCGGACGGAGAAGACCAGGAGGCGGGGCAAAAGAGCCACAGTGGTGGGGATCCCCCAGCATGTGCAGAGAGAGCTGGGTATGCACCCCGAAACCGCACCCCAGAACCCTATCTCAGACCCTGTACCCCAAAACCACACACCAAAAACACTAGCCAGACTCGCACCCTAAACCATTTCAGTAATTTAGCAGACGCTTTTAATTCAAAGCAACTTGAAGAAGGTGCAATACCACCATACTCATGCAAAGACCATACATAGCGTTGCAGTAACAGGTGTACTGAATCAGCACTGAATGTATTGGATAGTGCAGGTAGTATTAGATTACTGTTGTTTATGTGTTGCTTTCAGTCAGTGCAGCTGGTTAAACACCGTTAACTCCTGTCAGCCCCACACCCTGTAGCTCTCCAGAACCAGTGTCTGCCTGCAGTAGGTGATTTGTTAATCTTTAACGGGGGTGGTGGTCCAATAGGAGCACCCCCATGCCCCCACACCACCAACCAACGCACATATGTGTAAAATGGAGATGGCAGGTTAACAAGGGGGATTCATTTTGGTCATTTTGCTAACAAGGGGGATGGCATCCCCCCTCATCCCCCCTCAAATCGCAGACTGTCTGCCTGTCTCATCTGAACGTCCATGGCCCTTTTTTCTCCCTGATTTCAGGGCTGGACAGAGGGGCGTGGCAGCAGTCCCCCACAGAAGGGCCCCTCCCTAACGGACAGGGCGTGGTCATCCCCCCTGTGACGGAGGCTGTGGACCCAGCGGGTGTGCGGGCTCACCTGGAGGCACTCGAGGCGCTGGACTCGCTGGATGACAGCCCTGACTCCCCCAATGAGGACCAGGGGCTGAGGCGCCACGTCCAGGCGCTGTACCTCGATGACCTGGCGGTCGCCCGCAGCGCAGGGCCCCGCCTGTCCCCAAGGCGCCGCCCCAAATCACTGGCTGTCCCGGGAATGACCACCAACGATTCGCCTCCCGCTGGCCTGCCCCCCGCCCCCGCTGGCGGGCCCCTCATACCCAGCCCTGTCATGTACATCTCACCGCAGGTATGCCTTCTGATTCCCCATAACAACAATAATGACTATTAAAATTTATATTATATATTTATAAGCACTGTTATACTTACTCTTAATGCTACAGTTAGCAGCAAAAACAATGGTAGTTTCATTACAATAAACAGTATTTTTAATCATTTTATTATCATGGAATTTAGTAGTTTTATTATAATAAACATTATTTTGAAGCACGGTAAAATAATCAAAGAATCAAGACACTAAAAATGTCTTGATGGTGTGTAAAATGGTGTGAAATGAAAAACAGTTGGAGTGAAAGTTAAAATATTTGACATTTGTCATTTGTACTATACTTGTGTTATAATTTTTATTGAACTGAGTCTCATTGTTAATATGAAGCAAATTACAGACAGTGTTTGTGTGATTTATTATTAATCCGCTTTGATTGTCTCCCCCCGCCCTGCCCCCTCCCAGGCCACCTACCTGTCCAAGATCATCCCCAACGCCGTTCTGCCGGTGGACGTGGACGTGATTGAGATCAGCAGGGGGCGGAGCCGGAGCAGCGTGCGAACGCTCAGCAAGAGCAGCCTGGCCACGCTGAGCCCCGCCTCCTCCCGCGCCTCCTCCAACTGGAGTGGCGGCTCGCAGTCCTCAGACACCGTGGTCTCTGATTCTTCCACCATCTCCGGCGGCGGGGGTGGGGGCAGGGACCGGGGGGGTCACGGCTCCAAAGCGGCGGGGCTGGAGCAAGAGGGGAGGGGGCAAAGAGCGCGCCCAGACCTGGACCAGGTTAGCCTCCACAGCTCTGTTAGCTGTGTCAGCTCCATCACCTCCGTGAGCGCGGCGGGAGCCAATGGGAGGGCAGGGGGCGAGGAAAATGGAAATGGCGGGAATGCATTTGGGCGGAGCCTTTCGGTCATGAAGTCGAGGAGGAGGCCCCCAGCCCCACCCAGGAGGACCAACTCTCTGCATCAGAACAAGTTCAAACGGCGGTCCCGCGAGCTGGTGGACATCCCGCTCTGCCCCGCTTCCTCTGCTAGTCCCACCTACTCTGCCGATGATGAATCACGGGCATCCTCTGTGACGGACAGCCCATTGACCCCACCCCAGCCTGCTGACGCAAGGGGAGGTGGCCAGGTTGATGAATCCTACCCCTCTCTGCACAAACTGCCCCCGCAGAGTGGGGGGTTACAGAGAACCCTGTCACCCTCCAGCGGATACTCCTCCAGCCGGAGCACCACGCCAACCCTGTCCGCTAAAACCGCTCACCTGGCTTCCACAGAGAATACCAAACCTCCCCAAGCCCCTGTCGCCACTATGCAAAACCACCAGGGGGCGCCGCCCAAAGCTCGCCCACTCTGGCAGCCTTTGGAAGTCCCACCACCCCCAAAAGTGATGGCACCCACGCCCCCACCTCCTGAGACCTGGATCTACACCCAGCGCAGCTTTGACCTGCTGTGCGGCCCCAAGGCAGTCTCTCGCAACATCTTCGTGGCACTACAGAAGAAGAGGTTGGAGAGGCAGCGGGAGAAAGAGTCTCGGCCCCTGGTGGCCGGAGGAGGAGCTGCAGCCACAGAGGGGACAACTGCCCAGAGCTTGCAAGGCCAGAAGAAGGAAGCGCCACCAACCATGAAAAAGACTAGCCTGGTGACAGAGAAGGCCCAGGGGGGCCTACAGACGCAGACACTAGCGCAGACCTTAGCGCATACATTAGCGCAAACACTAACGCAGGCGGCGCTTAAAAAGGAGGTGAGGTTGAGTCCGGTGGTGCAGAAGAAGGAGCCGCCGCCAGTGATGAAAAAGAGCAGCCCAGTCCTGAAGAGGGCCCAGGAGAGCACTTTGACGCAGGTCCAGGCTCCGGCCACAGTGGCAGTTAAGAGCCAATCACAAAACACTCTCACAGTGGTTGCCCCGGTACAACCCAAGGTGACCCCTCCTCCCTCACCTCCCCCCGCCCACCTCCCTCCCCCTCCTCCAGTCAAGACTCCCTCTTCCTCAGTGTCTGACAGCGAAGCCTCCTGGCTCCCTCCTCCCCCCCCACCCACGGAGCTGCTGTCGCCGGGGGCATTATTTTATGGGCAGGATGATGCTGAATTCCCCCCGCCCCCCCCTCTGCAGGACGGAGTGGGTAGCCCCCCAGCGAAGACACCTGCTGCCACAGTGACAACTGTAACGACTGAAACAATGGGATCAGCCCCACCGGTTGCCACCCCACCACATCCAGTGTCTGCTGCCATGACGACTGTTACCACGGTACCTGGTGGCACAGCAAGTGCGAAAATTCCAGCAGTGGTTCCGGCAGATCAGACCAGTCAAAGGAAGTCAAAGGAGCTTCCACAGGAAGTTCTGCCTTTACCAAAGGGAGTCCCACCCCCTCCAAAGGAAGCACCACCTCCTGTGCCACAACCAGCTCCACACCCTCCTAAGGAAGTACCGCTTCCTGCACCACAGGAATTCCCACCCCCTCCTAAGGAAGTTCCACCTCCTACACCACAGAAAGTTCCACCTCCTGCAACACAGGATGTTCCACCACCTCCTAAGGAAGTTCCACCTCCTGCAACACAAGATGTTCCACCACCTCCTAAGGAAGTACCGCCTCCTGCAACACAGAAAGTTCCACCTCCTGCAACACAGGATGTTCCACCACCTCCTAAGGAAGTTCCACCTCCTGCAACACAGAAAGTTCCACCTCCTGCAACACAGGATGTTCCACCACCTCCTAAGGAAGTTCCACCTCCTGCAACACAAGATGTTCCACCACCTCCTAAGGAAGTACCGCCTCCTGCAACACAGAAAGTTCCACCTCCTGCAACACAGGATGTTCCACCACCTCCTAAGGAAGTTCCACCTCCTGCAACACAGAAAGTTCCACCTCCTGCAACACAGGATGTTCCACCACCTCCTAAGGAAGTTCCACCTCCTGCAACACAAGATGTTCCACCACCTCCTAAGGAAGTTCCACCTCCTGCAACACAAGATGTTCCACCACCTCCTAAGGAAGTACCACCTCCTGCAACACAGGAAGTTCCACCACCTCCTAAGGAAGCACCACCTCCTGCACCACAGGAAACATCACTTCCTGTACCACAGGAAGTCAAACATCCTCCACTGGAAGTTCTGCCTCCTCCACAGGAAGTCACACCTCCTACCAAGGAAGTCCCATCTGTACCACAGGAAATCCCATCCCCTCCACAGATTGTCCCACCTGCTCCACAGGAAGTCCCACCTGCTCCTCAAGAAGTCCCACCTGCTTCACAGGAAGTCCTTCCTGTACCACAGGAAGTCCCACCCCCTCCTCAGTTAGTTCCATCCCCTCCACAGGAAGTCCTGCCTGTACCACAGGAAACCCCGCCTCCTTCACAGGAAGTTCCACCTCCAGTCCCAGCAGCGCCCACTGCAGTCCCACCTGCCCCCACAGGTGAGCCTACCACTGCCAGCCAGGAGGAGCCAAGTAAAGAGCTGCCACTCCAGAGCAGTGTGGCGCCCAAAGAGGATGCTGGGGTTCCAGTGGTCACGCCCTCCCTGCTGCAGAAGGTCCAATTGCGGGCTGTGGAGTCTGCCGGGGCCCCTGCTCAGGAAGCTAAGCCTGAACAGAACCACAACCAGAAACCCACTGAAACAAATGGGCAGAAGGCCAGTACCCCGGCCACAATGGCCCTGCCCCCCACAGTGAAGTCCCCGCCCCCCAGTGCCTCCATGAGGCTGCAGGAGGCCATTCGTATGAAGACGGCGGCCATGTCGCGAAGAGACGGCCCCCAGGCTCGGCTGGGCTCCCGATCCCCCCTCTCCCCCTCGCCCTCCCCCGCCTCTACCGCCAGCTTCATCTTCTCCAAGAGCACCAAGAAGGTCGTCATAGAAACGCCCTCGTCCCCTGAGGCCCAGGCCGACTTAAAAAGGAGTCTGGCGAATGAGCTTACACGGGTCACCAATCCCGCCAAAACAGCTGCCACCGATCCCGCCAAAACAGTCAAAGTCCCACCCCCAGTGGCCAGGAAACCATCACAGCACCCGCCCACCAACCCAGCCACGCCCACAGAGTCAACCCCACCAATAACCCCAGCGGCAGAGTCCCCAAAACAGGACGCCGTACCGCTCAAGGAGCTGGACAATGTCGGGGAGACCCCAGGAGAGCA
This sequence comes from Albula glossodonta, assembly GCA_019788955.1. NCBI lineage: Eukaryota > Metazoa > Chordata > Actinopteri > Albuliformes > Albulidae > Albula > Albula glossodonta. Next base: position 102,593 of record JAFBMS010000328.1, on the reverse strand, counting down.
GCCAAAGGAAAACCCCAACTCCGCCAGTGCCAACCCAGGTCTGTGAACAGCAGTTGAGCACCTTTTCAGACATGCTTATTTTTCTCAGGCCACATCGTCTTTGCAATGGAAGTATTTCAAGTATTACGCTTATTATTTCAGTACACTCAAGTACAATATTTAGATTGCAACTAAACCATCATAAACATATAAGTACACATCTGTTGCGCTTTGAGTTTAGTATTAACTGTATAATAAAATACACTTTACAGCTTATTAGCAGACAACTCAATGTTCACAACCTTCTGTAACTGATATTATGCTGATATTGTGACATAGTGATACTCCTTTCAATTATGTGGACATTGTGCTGATGAGTAGTGATATTCCCCTGTGCAAATGATAGCTGTGATATGTGGTGTGCGCTAGCTGTGAATACACAAGGTGTAATGAGACTAATGCTCAACAAAAACATGTCTACTACTATCGATGCATAACAGCAAACTGAAGACAAGAATAGAAACTTTCAGGGGTTGTTTATACTTGCCCATTTGTCAATGTATACCGCTTGGTTTGCGCATGCACGCTGTGATGCGACTTACATAAGTCTAACCTTGTACTCTCTGTTACTTTGTGAATACGGTCTCTAATGTGATTTCGACTGAACCGTACTGGAGTGATTGCTTTTCCAGGTTGCATTGATGTGCGTGCACCTGAGCAGAGTCTCTCTCTCCAGCAGGTACCTCAGAGAGTGCAGGCACCGGGCAGGTGACATCATCACAAACTTCCTGATCTGAAGACTAACCAATCAGAGACATGGGACTCAGCCTCTCGACAGCCATTCGAGAGCGTGAGAGACCGACTGAAAGTGAAAGAGAGAGCAAAAGGGAGAGAGAGGGAGAGTGTGTGTATTTACGGTAGAGGAGGAGTGAAAGAGAGAGTCAGAGAATGACAGAGTGGAAAAAGAGTGTGAATGAGTGAGAATGACAGATTGAGTCTGTGAGCATCACTGATAGAGGGAGAGAGAGAAAAAGAAGGCATGTCCTGGGGAAAGGATCAGTGGAATCAGTCGACAGAAGAAAGACATTTTTTTTTTTTTTTTTTTTTTGAGAAGATGCCTTGGCTTCACAACATGATAACCTTGTGTTTATGTCGGTTGTCTTTAATTTCTTTTAAAGTTACAGCTTTATTTTGGAGTATTTTTCTGCATTCTGGAAAGACTTTCTACTCTGGCTGAAGCAAACTTATATCATATACCCTTGGACAGGGTGGTCAAAACGTTTTGTGTGTGTATGGGGGGGAGGGGGGCGGGGGTGGATGTTGAATTCACATGCAGAGTTATAGTGTTATGAGGTGACAAGGTTGAGTGCAAGGCTGACCTCTAGTGGTGAGGAATGAACACTGTTGATGGAGATGCCTGTTAAAGGAGGCTTTCAGTAAGTTTAAATGTATAGTAAATGGAAGCTGTATTTATATGAATTATCACTTCAATCATGCACTATTCCTTTCAATAGCGTAGCCAAAGATACTACTGATCACATTCCTGTCATGGTGGTTTTGTCATTTTGAAATAATTGCTTCTCAAATTAAGCTGATTATATTCCAAACTTCCCTAAAAAAACATTTATTCCATGTGGGAGAAAAGATGAGTATTTCTTTTTTAGTGTGATTTAATTTCTTTAAATTTAATGTTTTGTTTTTGTTTTGGAGTGAGTAGCTCTTGCTAGGTGTGGTGATCATGCACACTGCTACAAAGAAAAGTATATATCTAGAGCTGTTTATCTAAAAAGCACTTTGCGAGGTAAATGAGTAGTACCTGTTTTAACTGTACTAGCTGAAGCATTTTGAACAAGGCTTTGGGTCAGTCCCCTATTGACTGATCTCAGCTCAGTCCCCGTGAGACTGATCTCGGCTCAGTCCCCGTGAGACTGATCTCGGCTCAGTCCCCGTGAGACTGATCTCAGTCCCTGTGAGACTGATCTCAGGGCCTTTTCAGACAAGTCATGTTTGGCGATCTCTTCTAGAACTGAGTTTGTAAAGGAGTCCGGTCCCATTTTGACTGCTGTCACATCTGTGGTCACAATCAAAGAATCTTCAGTCCATTTGGACCATAATTCAAAACTGGGGTCTTAAAGTATTCTATTTGTTTGTAGGACACATTCTGGGTTGCAGCTGAGCCAAGACGAGCTCAGTTAGGGCTCTGTTCATGTTTTTGGTTTTGGGGGCAAGATAGTTTGTGACTGTCACACCTGCCAGAATTAAAAGTGACTGGGCGGTACACTAACTTGGTTTTAGAACAAACTCTCTGAACGTGACCGGTCTGAAAACGTCCACAATCAGGTGGAAGAGTAGCTACATGGTCAAACTACCTGGGCAGAGATTGCAGGGCATCCCCACCCCTGTAAGGACCAATCAGAAGATGCAAACATAAATGAGACTGGCCTGTTACGGACTCTCTGATTGGTTATTCTGCACTCCCACTTACATGCTCGCCTCTCTGTGGGCTTCCTCTGTGCGGATGGTGTGTAAAGAAAAAAAAAAAAAACAGCGCACGCTCCATCCTCTCTCTCTGAAGAGGACGTATCATTTAGTCTGCAATTGTTGACAGCTGAGTAATTATGAAAACATCTTTTTAAAAGAAATCTGAAATCACTGTTTATTATTTTTTTCTGTTGGGAAAATATTGTTTTTTTTAACATCTCAAACAAAAAACTGTTTATGTACTTTTGCTGTGTATTTTATCTGATTCTGCTGTAATGAAACTCAGAAAAGAAAAATGAGGTTTTTTTTATGACACAGGCAGTGAGGTTTGGTAGATGTATGTTGACCAGGCTGGGCCTGGAGGTGTCTGCTAAAAACCAGCGACAGCAGAGAGCACCTGCATGTGGGATCAGGTGTCACCGTTACCTGTCCACGCTGAGTTTTTGAACCTAGTCCAGGTGATCTCGGCCAGGTGAGGGGTAGCAGGAGTTTAAAGCACACCAATTTAACCCCTAGAAACACCAGCAGGAGCAAGTCTTTGTGTATGAGTGTGTGTACTGTGCTCAACTGCTACACAGATACAAAAACCTAGTATGTTTTCTCCTCCCTGTGCTTCTCTTTTTTGTTCTGTATAAAACGTATCCTTGAAATGTGGCTCAGTTGTCCTTAACAAGAAAATCAGGGAAACAAGCTATCCTCTGCCATTAGAGTATAATTCTGCCTCAGAAATGCAAAAAAAATTAATAATCGAGAAAATAATAATGAAAATTATGTACAGTTTAGTATTCCTTTGTTCTGAAAGAGTATAAATAAATAAAGTGCCTTAGAACTGATGGTGTGTATTTGTATTCACTGTAAAAGCCAAAAACAGGGGTTCCCAGTGGCCTTATAAAGATCTCCTGTTTCAGTCTTATTTTCAAACTACTAAAAAATGGAAAAACGCCATATAAGGTAATTTTATTGCCGCAGGGCTGAGAGAGACAGACATGAAACATAACAACCCTGTGTTTATGTTGTTGATGCATTTCCATGGAGACATAAACATATAAACATAACTTGCATAGGTCTCATGGTTGTCCCATAGCCTGTAATGTCTCGTAAACTATGAGATTGATAATATTAGCAAACATGGAACGAGAGATACCGGTTCTTCTTGTCATAGTTCCAATAACATCTTGAGTAGAGTAAATCTTTAATGTCCCCAGGGGCAATTTGCTTTGCAGTCACAAACCGACAACAATCTACCACTTAGGGCTTAGGCATCCCATAGCAAAGGCAAGTAACAGTAGCAAGTACACAAATCCATAAATATGTTTAAAAAAAATAAAATAATACCAGCATACACACATATACTGACCTCACATGTGTAGGTTCATAAAAGCAATAGCAATCAGTATAAAGGAGTTTTTAAGCCTTTAAAGTTTTAAGTTTCACTGCCGCACCTGGGGACACCATACCTGAGACCTGAAAGAAGCAGCTTAAACTCAAGAGGCTACTGGGGATCCTGGGCTGTGTTCCAATCTGGAAAAGTGCTTGCTTCTTCATGCTCACTCGCCCTCCAATGGAGGAGGAATCCTTAAAAAGTCCCGGATGTAAGATGGCCACCACCAGAAGGGTGATTCCATTCCAGTTTTATCAAGAGGAGGGAGGATTCTCATTTGCTCAAGCCCTCGGTTTTCCTCCCTCCAACGGAGCCAACAATAAACATCCCTTCCAGCAGTGATATTGCCCAGAATGCACGGTGATACTTGCTCGCTTGCTCACGTGTTTAACTTTATTTGAATATCATCCTCTTGCTACCAATGAACTAGCAAATTTTAAAATGTTTACAAAGTTCAAAGACCTCCATTGCCGATTGATTATACAATCCAATCGCTAAAACGTCACGTTTTTGTTGGTGATCGTTATTTAATTCTTACGGATTCAAAGGAAATGTCCAACACTCACTCAATACCTGCTTATCAAGTTAAAAGATGTATTAATCAGCAGTCCAAAAATACATAGCCGTTTTGGCCATGACGTTTTCACCATGTCTCAGCTGTCATATTTTCTAAGCATTGTTACTGTGTTTTCATCGCAATGCATCTTCGTTTTTTCCCACCCTAACCTCAAGGACCAAGAGATGAGGATGTTTATCGGTTGGTCCAAGCCTAAAGCTAGGATAAAGCGGGATAAGGAACGTACTGATGATTCTGAGATGGGGCGGGAAGGTACCGGAATATGAAGTAAATAACAGCGGCATGCCATTGATCTGAAACACAGACATTCTGAGATGGGGCGGAGCAATATGACTTAATGAATTAAAAACAGTAGACTGTCGCTGACAGAGAAGAACATACAGTCTTCCCTGAGAGGGAACCAGAATGACAGAGAGCAAACTGAAGGAGTGGATTGCTTCAACTTTTCAATGATAGTCAAAAAAACTATTAGCTATTGGCTAGTTTTTGGGTAAGTAGTGCTTTTCAAGCACATATATGACTTTGTTAATCAGTTGTTGAAATATATATTGTTTCACAGTAGGTGATATAAAACGCAATTGAATAATGGTTAATCATTAGTAGGTGATGCTTATGAAGTGTACACAAGAATATACATTGGTAAAGGAACACATAAACCTAAAAAACATACAGAAGGAGGGTGTTTTTGCTAAGAAGAAGAGATCGGCTGGAGGATGAACATGTAAGTAACACACCCAAAAGTAGAAGAATACCCTTGTCTAGACGTCATCTTGAAAACACTCAGTTGTTAGATTTATTTACATTTATCTGACAGGGACATAATGGTGTTGTTGGGGGAGGGGATGGGGAGGGGGAGGGGGTCGAAAATAAAACCTCCCCAACAGTGTGATCCATTTTCAGGGCACCCACATGTACCGTGGTTTACTCTCTTGTTATAACATTTCCAAACAGCTGTGGTGTTTTGTTGGTAAACAGAAATTCTAAGAAATTTCTTCCTGTGTTCCTACATGGATACTTCATTTTATCAGGGAACCTTCGACACATCTACATACGTTGTAAATAATATTACATGAGGCAATAAATCATTATTTTAAAATATATATTAATAAGAAAAAATAATGTATTTTAGAATTTAAAATGCAAATAACTAAGACTAACCCATAATGGCCTGAGACTTGTCTGTCCTAAATTCAGGGTTTTTCTGTGTAATTTCCTGCGACGCGTGTGCATTGGCAGTCATTGCGGTAGGACAATAGCTAAGAAGGCGCTCTAATGTGCGCATAGCAGGCCCTGGTGAAGTCACAAGACGCGTAATTAGCGAAGGCAGTGGCAGAAGAGCCACCCACAAACACACAGGGTGCGTCCCAATGGTCCCTCTGCCATCACCTCGTCTCCCTGCAAAGTTTTCAAACTTTGTGCACCTGGTAAATGGTAAATCACTGGCTTTGACTGGTAAATGATGTGCAGAATGCAAGTACTGAGTTGGATTTGTACCATGTCAGGCTGTGACAAAGAAGGAAACAGTGACAGCAACGGCATGCATACAGGCGCTTTTTTTTAATGACGTTCGGATCTGTTCTGTCCGTTAACACCGAATTCCGTATCACGATCACCTCCCTTTCTCTCTGAATAGAATCGGACACAATGCGTCCGGGACTTGAGAATTTCCCTCACTCTGCCAGGAGAAATAGCATCGAATGGCTTATCAACTTCCGAAACAGAGAAAACACTCAGTCCAGAAGCACTATCTGGACTAAGATGGCCCAGGTATGTTTTTTTCTCTTGCTTAGTCATATATGGGGCAATGTAGTGAAAATGTTTGGAAATCAGCTATGAAAGGTTGCAGGTTCAAGACCTGAATACCTAGAAGGATAATGAAAAGCCCAACTATCCCAACTATGCCTGTTCATATCATAAGGTTAGAACTGTACACTTGAACAAGGTACCTCAGCTGAATTGCTTCCTTAAATATCCATCTGCACAAATGGATCGTGTGTACAGGTATGAGCACTGTAAATGAGCAGAGCAGTCACTCTGGCAGTAATGCAGGTGTGATCTTTGTTCAGGATTAGTTATTTATATGCTGCTCTCTGTCTTCTACAGCTGAGCTTAATAAAACTCCATGTGAAAAACTCCATCCCAGTAATTTCGTTTGCTTATAGTGATACAGTCAATAGTCTTCAAATTATATAATTAAAACAGTTAAATATTTCAGAAATTTGACGTTTGAAAATGGTGCCACTTTTGTGTTGATATGGGAAATTAATAATTACACAATTTTCATAGTACCTGAGAAAATAAACGCAGCATTTTTGTTAACCAAGTGTAAATATCACTACGATTTGGAACAGTCCTACATAAGTCATAAAGTATAATATTGAATTATAATAATTGATAATTGTGCTTGCAACAGGTGTTGTGGCATGGAGGAAGTTTTCAGAAAAGGAGAGCTGGCAGGACAGCCACCCACTGATCAACGGCATGAATCCTCACACCTTTTCATGGATTTTAAACCAGAACATTCTGGAAGTGGAAGGTGAGATGTTTGCCTGGGGTGCCAGTTCAAAGTGGAATTACATGGACAATCCTTTTTTTTAATCATGGCCAAATCATCACACATTTGGACCGCATCCTCATAGGTATTAATGGAATTTGGCATAATTAGGTGTGTAAAGCATAATTAGGGAAGGACGTAATGTATGTAAGTGAGGGAATATTAAGTTTTCTGGGATGGTAAATTTGCTATTATGTTGCTAGCAGCCAGTCTGGTTGTTGATTTGTGCCATGGAATTTTCTTATACCATGATTTAAAAAATGCGGGTAAACATTGCTCCTTGTCTGAGTCTCGGTTCTTCTGAGTTCATCTTGCTGACACGGGGTGTTCTGTTTTGTTTTGTTTTTTTAACTTTGAAATCAGGCACCAGTTCAGACACAACAAACCAGGAGAGGTGAGTAAACTGTGTAATCAACCATGCTAACTGATCTGTTAAGTGCTGAGTAACAGCGAAAGTGCAGTTGAATGTTTTAATAATAGACAGTGGGTGGCGCCAACATTGGATAAAAGGTGAAGAAAAGCCAGAAAATGCGCCCATAGACTTGCACTGTACTTACACTTACGCACACCGATCTGTAGTGACAGCATGTAGCAGGTTGTGCTAAATTCGCAATGATAGGGCTCTGTTTAGTACCCCAGGATGTCCACTAAATGGCAGCATCAACAAGCACAAAAGGTAGTGTTGCCCTCCATTCTAAAGTAATCCTCTAAAACGCAGGTGAAAAGTCCTGTCCAGGAGGGTTGTATATTTAAGGCAGCACTTCATTCGCATTTTTCTTAACAACTGTTTTGTTCTTTCTCAGGTAATTCTGCCCGGTTATTTCTTGCGAACGAAGTAGACAATTTGTTTTTTTTTTCAATGACATGATAAACATAATAATACACAGTTGATAGCTGCGGAAGGCAGAGGCAGTATCGCTGTATGCCTGAACTAGCCTCCAGTTCAGTTTTTGGTATAAATATTCTTGGAATAAATTCCGCGTCGCAACAGGGCAACGCGAGCACTCTCTCGAAAATACAAACAACTTTAATGTTTCTCCAACTTGTACGCTCTTGATTCGGGACAGACATTTCTTGAGGCTGAAGCTACATAGGCTATATTGAACGCACCCCTTGTATTTTGTTCATTGTTTTATGAAAATATGGATGAGAAATTTGTTTAATTTGGACTCTTTATCTAGTTTGGTAGTACATGACAGTCAGATGTTTATTAAATTTAAGGTGAGCCTTCAAAAATTTCAGTCATATGTTTTTATGTGGACGTGATACCGTCAGGGTGATACTTGTCTTTTAAATACTAATATAATACCGAATATGAAACCAAATCTACCGCAATAGGACAGTGTGCGTGATGACATCATCGGAGTGCTTGGCATGTATGGAGGTGGTGGTATTCACGCCTGCGTAGACGCCGTAGACTGCGTGGGAGTTGGTAATTGTTACGATTCATTTATTTATATTTTTGGTTCCCGGTGAAAAGTAAAGACATAATATGAAATGACAAACCGGCGTGGAATCAGGAGTGGCCCTGACAGCACATAAAACTGTCTCATGACTCGGCAGGAGAGGGTGGAGATAAGCTATTTAACACATTTATAAACATTTGGAGTCATAGAAGGAGCCAGAGAAATGTAGATTACCAAACAGTAAATTGCCAGTAGATGTCAACAAGCAGACTTTCAATGCGCCAAACTATAACAACATCCCTCCACAGACTTTTACAACTTGAAAAAGTCTTCTTAAGAATTGTCTTTCTGGTTTATCTGACAGCTTAACGGCATTTTAGCTGTTTGAAATGTCTCAAATGTTTTCCCATTCCGATTCGTAGCCTATTTGATCTAATTTCCTTATTTTCTAAAGGGCAAATAGTCACATGGCATCACAGTCTTCAACAGCTGGCGCAGCAACTTTATTACGTATTTACATGTCTACAGTAGCTAATCTGAGCACACAGATCCAGTCCAGTCATTGTATGTAACATTGTGTGAACCGGATCGATTCAGATTTGTGAAATTAGGTCTGTTGTCTACTTTCAGCCCTACAGTCATACTTGTGTGTTTACTCGTTGCTCTGTTTTTAACTTGACTTCTAATTTTAACGGTGAACAAAATTTGGTCTTATTTCCCGAGTGTGTCGAAGCCAAGTCAATGAAACAAAACAAGTTTGTAAGATGAAGAATTCAGTCATGACAAATGGTAACGATTCAACGCTGCGATTAGTAAGAAGAAAAAAAAGGACAACAACATTTCCATTAAAAATAATCAAGAACCGTAATTTTTATAAAAGTATTGACAGTAGAAATTGCGATAATAATTATAAAAACTGCATTTTATTTTATCCTGCCCACATACGACTCATTGTTTACATTACTCACCGACGGGCTTGATAACCGCAATGTCACGAGTGTACTATTATTCAGGATCATTCTGGAAATTACTTTTATCGACCCAGATTTTCTGCAGACAGTCAAACACGTGTTTACGAAAATTTCTTCAACAACAGATCCCTTCAGTAAGAGTATTTTTAGGCTAATTGTCTGTCAATTGACCGTTGCCAGACAATGTTGATTTATTTTGGAACAAAACTCGCACCGTCAACAGGGTGCGGCCAGTGACGTCAAAGAGACAGCACAGTTTAAAGACCTCCCTGCGGTGGAAAAGCAGAAGAGAGACACAGCGCTGCTGGAGAAACACACCTGGAGTAACGAGAAGAGTCAAGTGCAGAAACTGGTAATGTACATTTCTGTTCGCTTTAAATATTATGTGGGGATCATTTACTTAACACATTACGAGAGTTTAGAGCGATATGCTTCACTCTGACATTCAGTGTTGCAAAATGAGGCATGGACGTGCTTAAGTCGATTTCGGCAGGTAAAAGACCGTTTTAAGAACACTGTTTGTTGCATATATTCACTTAACCACCTGATTCTACTTGGCATTGCTTGCGTTCTTGAAACAATAATGTAATACAGTCGAAATGTGCACTACATGCCAAATTATCTATACAACCGTTGTTGTAGGCTACACATTACCTATACAACCGTTGTTGTGCGTATAATTATGTCAGTCGCTGGAACTTGTAGGTTACAGGTTCACCCAACAAGAGAAATATTTAGAAGTTAAGTGAATCTTATGTTCCAGCTGAGAACCTCCAAGTGAGGAGCTCCAAAAATAGCGTAAAGGTTATTCCATAGAAATTAGGCCTTTGTCATTGTCATGGTATAACTGATAAGATTAAATTCCAAGGATTCCAAACACACCCCTTGCTAAAAAATAAATTGCGTGGGAATAGGTATTGGTGATCAATGTGTTCACCTTTTTGTTCCTCGAAATATCGATTGACTGAATAAAAATATAGTTTGCGCTTGTAAATATTGACTTTGGAATCAGGACCAGTTTATGCCACGTCGCTAACCAGTACTGTCTTAACTTTCCCAGAAGCGAACAGCTTGTTGGCTAACAGTCTGAATAGCTGGTTATACACCAGGTAACACTGCTCATTAGACAATTACATTACTGTCATTTAGCTGACACTTTTATCCAAAGCGACTTACAAATGATTAAACTAACCAAGGGCCAATCCCCCCTGGGAGCAATATGGGGTTAAGGGCCTTGCTCAGTGGCCCAACAGCAATGGTGTTCTTACTGTGGCTGGACTGGAGCTTGAGCCACCAACCTCAGGGGTCCCAGTCATGTACGTTAGCCACTAGACCACAGGCTGCCTTAGATGGTTGTCTCACCTGTCCTGGTTTCCTGGCTCTGCTTTTATGGTGAAAACAAAACCAGCACAGCAGCACCTGCTCTGTGCTGACCCGTTTGTCAATGTTCCATCAACTCATCTGTGCCTGATTTCCAATGGCAGGTCACACGCATCTTTGCTGGATTCTGAGCAGCCAATCGAAGCAAGCTGAACGCTGGAAACTGATATGAATAACGGCTTGAGGACCAGAATCACATCTATCCTCTATTGTCTTCATTTGGTATTGAGCTCCTTCTGCTCTGGTGAGTCCATTCTTCAGTTTTGACTTGCATCCATTTTCTTCTTATGGATGAAATTCTTATTATGAATGTATTGTTTGTATTCATGAGCTGTATTTTAACTCAGAGTGGAACAGTCAACTTGTATTGGTGATTTAGTGATATTGCATACATGGTTGCCATTCTGAGGAAGTTATTATCCAGGTCCAGCTCTATTGCTGGTATTATTCAGATGAATTATCCTCTCTTGGTAAGTTGCTCTGGATGAGAGCACGTGCTAAATGTAGTGCAGACCTGAGTCAGCACTATATGCCTAACTATCAGAGTGGCAGAAACTTTAACAATCCAGAATGTTTCAGAGCCCAGAAACATAGTGAGATCTCTCTTAACCAAAAACGAGTGTAATCTCACCGACTCAATGATGTCAGTGAAAGACCACATTGGCTATGGAGAGAGAAACAGTTTTGATTGGTTAAAACATGTCAATGATTGGCAGTTGAGTGTAGCTCCATTCTGAAGAGGATCCTGAAACCTAGTTTACCCCAGTTTACCATGGTGACAGCCTGTAGTCTAGTGGCTAAGGTATATGATTGGGACCCTTGAGGGTAGTGGCTCAAGTCCCAGTCCAGCCACAGCAAGAACACCATTGCTGTTGGGCCCCTGAGCAAGGCCCTTAACCCCACATTATTCCCAGAGGGGATTGGCCCCTGGTTAGCCTAATCAACCATAAGTCGCTTTGGATAAAAGTGTCAGCTAAATGACTATAATGTAATGTATAAAGTGCTGGAGTTGGGAATTGGTACAGACAGCGTATGGTAGATCCACCCGTTTGTAGTCAAGGCAGCAGAATGTTTTCTGATGTAGACTGAAGACTCTCCTTTCCACCCAAGCACTCCTACCTTTTGTACCTATTCATGTTCTGGTATTTATGATTCTAAGTTATGTTATTTTTATGGTTTTATCTTTATGGCTTCATGTTTGTCTTTGAAGAGCATGTCATGAATGTACTCTGTTTGTTTTAATGATCTTTGTTTCTGGTTCATGGTTACCATGGTTATTTTGTTGTAGTGCTGTAGTGATATTACATAGTTACACTCTGCTCTGGGAGTGTCGTTAGCCAGGCTCAGCTCTTAACTCTTGTGGCTGCACATGTGTTCTCTCTCATGTACGGAGCTCGGATGAGGGCGTCTCCCTACATGACAGCAATGTTATGTAATGCTTTTGTTGCTGTGTGAATTTCACTGAGGTCTACTCTATGAGTAAAGTGCAATGCTGTGGGCAGCAGCTTTGCTAGTTGAGCTGTTGAGGGTAATTTATTTCATCAGAAGCCAGCATGCATCAAAGTCCTGCAGATCTGCGGCTGCACAGTCATGCTCTGAAACTCGGATACAACCCTGGGACGGTCGATAGGGTAGATTAAAAAGTATTCACAGCATACTTAAAATCCATATAAGTTTAAAAGCTTTAAATCTATATCAGTCCAGTGTTATGCTGTCTACAGATGCATGTTAAACATTTCTCTTTTCTTGATGTATTCTGAAAAGACGTGTGAAAGTCACTCTGGCTGAGTCCACACAAAGCGGATCAAATGGAAAGTCTTCAGATTGGGAAATGGAAAAACCCATTTATAAACAGAATAAAAACTAGATTATGATCATTAGTAGAATGTTTATTAATCGCTGTATATGGTTTGCTGACATGTTAGTGAACATTAGTAAATTGCACTGTCTGTGGCTTGAGGCAAGTTTGACTTCATAGGCACAATTGATCCACACTGATCCAGTGTTCATATCATCCTTCCAGATGAGCTATGACCTGGCACAGGCCTCAGGAAGTCAGGCAACAGTGGTTACCAAGAGCAACCTGTCTTAAACGCAGGCAGTGCCATTCTCACAGTGTCATTCTCACAGTGTCATTTACTGTTTACAGAAACATTAGCCAATCATAGTAATGATTAATAGACCTACTGTAAATGATCTGCTAAGCAAGTGAACAGAGAGCATGAAACTGACTGATGCACTTTCGTTCCTCTGCCCTGCAGCTGAGTTTGAGATCAGTGTCCCGAGTGCACCCCTGGTGGCCATACATGGTCATGACGCTGTGTTGAGCTGCACCTTTCCCGTGGGGAAGGTCTTCGACCCCTCCAGCAGCGTTATCACCTGGCAACGGGGCATGGAGGTGGTCCACAGCTTCTTCTACAGCCAGGACCAGCTGGACCAGCAGAGTCATCGCTATGCCAACCGCACCAGCCTGTACCACTCTGAGCTGGAGAGGGGGAACGCGTCCCTCAGACTGAAGCATGTGACTCCTGACGACGCGGGGGCGTACACCTGCCTCGTCAGCACGCTGATTGGCAGCCAGAAAAAGACCTTCCAAGTGAAGATTGCAGGTATTTTACATTCAAACACCACTGGTTTTAAACCAGGGGTCTTCAGCCCTGAGCCTAGAGAGGCGTGGGTTCTGCTGGTTTTGATCGCTACTCAGAACTTAACTGATCCATATGGGCAGTTTCTGCAAGCTTATATGGGGTGCGCTGCAATACTTTTCTCGTTTCCTCCTTTCCTCCACTCGTTTCCTCCCCTCCTCTCCTACCCCAGAAATATGTGGAGGAGAGGCCTTTTAATCTGACTGGTCATGAGCACAATGATGTCACCCAGAAATGTGAAAAGACTTCTGTGGTAGGATACATCGATGTATCCTTCGTTTGGACGAGAGGAAGAGGCGAGGAGGAGAAATTTAATTTCCTACCTTTTTGGAGCAGTGGAGGGAGGGAGGACACATAGATAAGTTTCTGGGGCACGGAGGAAAGTGGAGTGGAGGAGTGAGTGGAGGAAACGAGGAGACAGATTTGAGTATTGGAGCACACCCATGGTTTCTTTTCAACAAGTAGTTAACTTATGCCTTGTAAGGAGGTGTATGGACTCCAATATCCAACTAAAAATGTGAACGAAGCACTACAGTGTTAAACACACCAAACACCAGCAGAGACGATGGGCCGTACAGTACTTGAGTCTCACACACCTGATAAAAATGCATTTTACTATGGCCCGTGGTTGGTTTTAGGACCTTTATTGTAGGTTATCATACAGACTTTCATCCAAGGCAATTTGCAGCCTTAAATGACCAACCTTCTAAGTCCCAGTCGAGAACCGTACCACTACTCTACTGTCTGTACTCATGAGGAAAACAGTGGCCAGCATTGCTCTTGCAGCACAATAGATTATTGTTTATTAATTTGATGAGCTTCCTGCATTGCCTTTGCTGTGTCAGAATGACCTCTGTGTTTTCTGTGTTGGTAGAATGACTCATTGTTTACGTATTTGTAGAATGACCTCTGTGTTTTCTGCACTGGCAGAATGACTCGTGTGTTTTCTGAGCAGGTAGAATGACTTGTGTTTCTCCCATCATCCCCAGCGTTTTACACAGAACCCCATCTCCAGGTGAGCTCGTCCCCTGAAGGTGTGGAGCTCATGCTGACGTCTCGGGGGTACCCCACCCCCAAAGTCCAGTGGCTGAGCAAGAGTAGGGGGGCACTTTCCAACGAAACGGCCACACGCTTCCAGAAAGACACAGAGGGACTCTACGTGGTGACCAGCTCCCTGACCCAAGAGAGGGGCGCAAACTCCACCCTCACCTTCGTCCTGCAGAACAACGACCTGCGGCAAGAGATCAGGAGGGAGTTCAGCTTGTATGCAGGTAAATACACCTGACCTGTGGAGGAAGTACAGTCAGTACAGGGGAATGTACCTGGGCTGGAACCTGGAGAGAGATGACGTGTTTTAACAGTGAACTGCACTACTTTAAAGTTGGCTGTTTTACGTTGTTTTGTTTTGCACCTGTATGGAAAGACCAGCAGGTGTAAAGCCCTAGTCTATTTTTACTTGAGGAAATAATCACAAGCAGAGAGAGGTGACACATTTCTTCACTGAGCTACATGGAAAAATAAGCCTGTCACATCTGCAGTACACACCATTACACATGAGGGCTCATTCTAGGAGGAAGTCCGAAAATTGTTTTTCATGGTCAAAATATCTCGTGGTGTAACAATTTTTGGATTCAAATAGTTTAGCAGCACCATTGTTAAACTACAGGATATACTGTATCAGGATACGCCACCTGGGCCCTTTAGAGCTGGGAGAGATTAGCACTGAATTCTGTGTCCTCACCAGTGCTGCTGAACTTTGGCCACTGCTGTGATACTCTCATATTTACTCACCCCTGTCATGAGAGACATGCAGAGACATGTGAGCCCATGTTGTTTTTTGTTGCCCACCATCTGGACTTCCTGTTTATCAATCTCCACTTCCTGTATTTCTGGTATATTGTGACTGTGTCATGGTGAATCCTGGTGACCCTGGTGTTTTGCCAAGTCACAGGGTTTCAGTGTGTGAGGTGTGCCCTCTCTCAGGCGTTGAGTCTGGACTGTGTCCAGCACAATGGGCTGTAGCAAAATTGCATGTTTGGTTTGCATGGTGGCTCTGAGATATGGAAGATGCTGAATTAATTTGTACCTTTTTACTGTGTTTTCTTACAGAGGCTGTGAGTGTCCCGGGTGAAGAGCAGAGCTCCAGACTGTATTTATCCCTGGCTGTAAGCTTTGTGGTTGTGGCAGTGTTTGGACTGTTAGTGTTTATGTTTCTACGGAGGAGGACTAAGGGAAGAGACAATACAACAGGACACCACTATGAACACAAGGACCAGATGCTCCCAAATAGCACACCGTAATATAAACACTGCGCTGAACTCTATGTAAAATCTGGGGAAATAAGAGAGGTTTCTCGTGCTGCTGTGCCCTGGTTGGAGGTGCTGTGGTTTTGAGTCTCACAGTGGAAGTGCAGCATGAGGAGGGAGCTGGGCTCCCAGGCTGGGCCACACCCTGCACACCTGAGCACTGAACTGTCTCAGGTTATATGCCACACCCTGCACACCTGAGCACTGAACTGTCTCAGGTTATATGCCACACCCTGCACACCTGAGCACTGACCTGTCTCAGGTTATATGCCACACCCTGTACACCTGAGCACTGACCTGTCTCAGGTTATATGCCACACCCTGCACACCTGAGCACTGACCTGTCTCAGGTTATATGCCACACCCTGTACACCTGAGCACTGACCTGTCTCAGGTTATATGCCACACCCTGCACACCTGAGCACTGAACTGTCTCAGGTTATAGCCACACCCTGCACACCTGAGCACTGAACTGTCTCAGGTTATATGCCACACCCTGCACACCTGTGTAAGTTACGCACATCTGTCCACTGCTATGTTACTAAATGGATTTTTAAAAAGAATATTTATTATGCTGTCAAAATAACTGTCTTTGTAATCATGTGTTTTGTTTCTTTGGTATGCTTTTTTTATTTTTTTTTCTAGAATTTTGAATTTATGATGCAGCAAATATATTCCTGTATCTTTTCGCACTGGGTTTTCAGCAAAAAAGACAAAAGGCTGTTTTTGTTGCAGGACCAGACTATACTTACAGATACTTAGTTACTGGTGCTATTTTCTTGCCCAATTCTCAAGATTCACCAAAGGTGAGTTTAGTCTTATTGAAGGAGGTTAACATTTTTTCAGTGAAGGTTTATGAACGCTACAGAATGTGGAGAGTCAGTGGGTCCATACTCGCCTACAAACCTGGGACAGGTATCTGAAACAGCCAAAGTCATTCTCCCATCCAAACTGATCCAGTGACGTGACATCAGTTTAGGGCAGAACATTTCCGGGAATGTGCTCGTTTTCCACTGCTGCACATTACATGGGGGAGACCCCTTAAATTGCATTTACTGAATGCCAACTGTACTAAAGATGGTTTACATTCTGTATCACGAACATTTCTGCTAGGTTCAGCTAACATCTCATCTGACAGTCCTACATACTCCCACACAAAGAGAAACAGAAAATATTTTGTCCATGTCAGGTCCATCAGTCCATCCAGTGGTAAAACTGTCTACATAATGCATTTATTTGACTTGCTTGCCTCTGTTTCTTAAAGAACTCTGTGATGCAGGGATAATACCCACTATTCTTCAGTGCTAAGGTGCTGATAGTCTAAGAAACTGATAACGTGTTGCCGTACGTTCTGCAGTGAAAGCATGTAGGGCTAAGATGCTGCATAAACATATATGTATATGTACATACTGAGATAATTAGTGTATTAGTATAGTATTAGTGTAGTGTATTAGCAACACCATCATCCAATGACTGCAATTTACTGTCTGAACTGTTATTTATTCCTAAACTACTACTTTTGAATGTAGTATTTTTCTTTGTTGCACTGAAAGGTCACCAGTTCATAGGCTATTGAAATATGTCCTTAAATACTGTCCGTTATGAAAAGGAAATTATTTTTATTAAAAAGGAATGTATGGCATAAATTAGACATGGATAGATTTCCTGTTATGGAGTGGGTGCTTCTCCTAGCAGCTTGAGTGCGGCGTACTCTGCACAATGAGAGAAAGAGCTTTTAAACCGCTGCGTAATTATCGAGGGAAAAACCATCTGTATCAAATTGGTACTCAATATTGTCAGATACTCAAAGTTCTGAAGTCTGCATCAGTGATGAAAAGGGTTTATTCACTCACAGACACCTCTATATACCATTTTAATTAGGGATAATGGTACTTCACGTTGTTTCAATAACTAATTTATACAACTCAAGACTTAGTGCTGTGTTTTGGCAGTTTCCCCCCCAATCATTTACATGGTAACATGGGGACCAATGACACAATGACGAGAGAAACTTACCTCTCAGTCATAAGTTTTATGACTGGGTATCATCATCAATCGTTTTTTATAGAGCACTTCTAGAGTAGTTGGGTTTCCAATGACTGTTCATATGATTGTGTATGTGTGTGCGTGTGAGTGCGCATGTCATTTTTATGCGAAAATTCAGTTCTGAGAACAGATATTATGGTTTTAAATTAAGCATTTCATTTAGCAAAAGATTTGTGGCTATTTGTTAGAATGGTTTGGTTTTAGACTTTTGAAGTATCTATGAATATTTTCTGAAAATGTATGTAAACAATACAAAAAAAATAAGCTATTGGAGATGCTTAAAGTTTAATTTGTGTTGATTGGGTGACACGTGCTCCTGAATCTCGGTGCTGGTTTATGAAGTTACATTTAGATGCATTTCTACAGCTTTGGGATGCTGGTACTCCATTTTGTGTACCTTGTGTAACATTGGTCCTCATTCATGTGTTTATGCACATGTAAATTCATGTCCATTTTTATCTCAAAGCAGTAAAAAGTGATTACCTTTTCTGCATTGAGAAATTCTCGTTAGTATTGTAAAATTTACATTCAAGGTTTTATTGATAACACCAAACGGGAGCAAATACAACAAAATTTCAAACCGTAGACCTGGTTGGTGTGTCCACAAATGACAATTCAGGAAAATACAGAATTCTCTTAATGTACCATAAACATTCATGCTAATATGGACAGAGTTTTTTGCTACAATCCCAAACTGCTTACTCACCACTTTCTTCAAGACTACAAGATCAGCTTACTGAATACTTTTTGTTCCTGTCCCCTTATGCACTAATTACCTTTGGGCTAGAAATGTGACTAAACGTTTGTCATGTCGAAATAATGCTCAGAGTTCCACTTCCAGTGCAGTTCACATACACTTACTCATCATGCTAGAAATCTAATGCTTCCTACTTCCTGTTTATCTTGCGCAGTCATGGTGCCTTCCAATGTTTTTTCTCATCTCGCTCGTTTCTTATCTCATTCCAATACTCAAATTTGTCTCCTCTTTTCCTCCCCTCCTTTCCTCCATGCCCCGCAAACTGATTGTGTCCTCCTTCCCTCCACTGTACCACAACGAAATCTCACCTCCTCCTTTCCTCCTTTCTCGTTTCCTCCTTTCCTCCAAACAAAGGATAAATCGATGTATCCTACCGCAGATGTCTGCCCCCCTGAATCACGTGTAGGGTGCAGGTATCTGCCCCACTGAATCACATGTAGGGTGCAGGTATCGGCCCCACTGAATCACCTGTAGGGTGCAGGTATCGGCAGGTATCTGCCCCACCCAATCACATGTAGGGTGCAAGTATCGGCACACGGTTGATATTGGGAATGCTTGAAATGAGAGCACAGGGAAGTCTCTAGAATCTGTCACACAGAGCTCGTGTCCCAGGTATGTGACGCAGTTAAAGCTCTACATGCACTGTCATGAGCACCTGCTTTGAATGCACTGCATGACGGATTACACACCCACCAGCATGTGGCCTGAGCCAGCTTTTCCACATTATTGTGCGTTTATGAATTGTGTGATTGTTTTCTTCCAGTATGCTATTGTGATACTTTGCCTGAAGGAGTCACTTCCCATGACTCGAACACAAAAACCCATGGTCCATTTCCACTGAGAAATTAAAAACTATTCATCACAGTAGTGTTTGATCAGGCTCTAGGTTCTGTGCTGTAGCAGTGAAAAGGACAATACTGTGTGCAGTTCTTGGCACAAAACTACAAAAAAGATACGGAGGCTCAAAGAAAAGAGAGAAACTATACAGTCCCCTGAAACTTCAAAGTTACCAGGAAAGACCTCACCACAAGTAACTTTACGAATGGAGACGGCGGGGGGGGGGGGCATATTTGCGGGCTTCACATTTATAAAAGATAAAAGGGTTTAACAAGAGAAACTACAAAAGATTTTTTAAGGTTGACTTCACGGTCAGTAGAACCAGAGGCCATACATGGAAATTAGTTCAAGATAGATTCCACATTTTTAACCAGAAAACGATTTAACATTATGAGATGTCAATGCTTGGGACAGTTTTCCACATAAGGTAGTAGAGGCAGAGACCCTTGGTGTGCTCAGGTCCTGGCTTGAAGTAGTACTGGATACTTTATAGATATTCAACAGATTCTACAGTACATGCTGAGCCAAGCTGTGCTGCATCGTTGTCATTGTATGATTTTGTGTCTGATACCCCATAATTACACTTTTAAATGGGCCAAGGTTAGAGCAGCATTTTAGCCTACTGCATACCTGTTAATAGGGTCGCACCTGTAGGTAGTGACAGATCAGGGATCTCCAGTCTTACTGCAGAGGAGCTGGTGTTTGTGCTGCCCAATAAAACACCAATGCAACCACACCGCTAATGCAACATCACGCCAATGCAACCACACCGCTAATGCAACATCACGCCAATGCAACCACACCGCTAATGCAACATGATGCTTAACATGATGCTCAAAATCCTGATACCACGGAACTGCTCTCATTACAGGACTTAACTGGCTAGCATTTTTTACTTGCGCTCAGAATACCGGATTTGTTGTTTGAGGATGGCCTAAGGTCGTCCCTGAGGTCAGGTCCATACTGAGTGTAAAGCAGAATCTGGTCTTTTCTTCATGCTTCATCCATGTTTTGGTTTCAGAGACACACTCCTAACAACTCCCATCTTTGCCAAGTCATTCCCATCCTGCTCATTCTAACCAAGCCCTGACCAAAATCTGAAAATCAACATGGTCAGAAAAGAAAATTGAGTACCCCACCTGCCAGAGCACAACCACCTGCTCATGCTACGGAACAGGGGACGTACGGTTCTTTGCCTATGATCAAACCTTATCATGAAAAATTCATCTGGAACTACCAAAACTGGGAAAATAGTGCAAATGGTAAAATAAAAATAAATCTGGAAAAATAAAGGTTAATCATCAAACAATCAGATGAATTTGGGGCGTTTTAATTTCTAAAGAGAGGATGCTTGTAGTACATGGCCAGCAAAGTTGTATTTGATGTTTATCACATAGCTGTTCATCTGTCCCCTGGTACTTAGCATTTAGAAAATGTTATTTTTGGCTTGATTCCACAGGGGTCAAGGTCTATCTTCTTTGTTTGATGAGGGCGGGCAGTAAAATGTTCCCATGGATTCAGCAGCAATCGAAACCACGCTGCTATTTAAGCATTTTCAGTACACCGGTTTGCCATTGTCAGGTCAGGGTGGAGTAGGGCTGGTGCCTTCTTATCTGGTAATATACAGTTAAATGGGGTGTATATTTTATTAAAACCTCATACAAATTTACGCCTGAATATTAGCGTAAACACTTTGCTTTGTCAGCGGTCTCATTGTTTTATACTGTACTTTGCAAATGGCCGTTTGGTTCCCAACTTTGATTCATACTGACCGCAGCCAATGTGCGTTTGCACACACAGTATGTGTTAGCCAATGTGCGTTTGCACACACAGTATGTGTTAGCCAATGTGTGTTTGCACACACAGTGTGTTAGCCTGTGTGTGTTTGCACACACAGTGTGTTAGCCAGTGCGCATTAGAACACACAGTGTGTTAGCCAGTGTACATTAGCACACACAGTGTGTGTTAGCCAATGTGCGTTTGCACACACAGCGTGTTAGCCAGTGTGTGTTTGCACACATAGTGTGTTAGCCAGTGTGCATTAGAACACACAGTGTGTGTTAGCCAGTGTGCATTAGCCAATGTGCGTTTGCACACACAGTGTGTTAGCCAGTGTGTGTTTGCACACATAGTGTGTTAGCCAGTGTGCATTAGAACACACAGTGTGTGTTAGCCAGTGTGCATTAGCCAATGTGCGTTTGCATAGCCATTTTAAACCTCGGGGACTAACCTCACTCACGTCTCATCCTTCCATCACGAGCACATTCAAGATAAGAAAACCTTCCTGCAAAAATGTTTATAAACCGAAAAATGTTTTATAAACGGAAACTTCGTGGTGTCAAACCTCTGCTTGTACAGCATTGTGTGTTGTAAATATGCTGTATCTAAGAAAGAATCGTGTTTATGGTTCAGTTGAGTCATCTCCTTCACCTTTCCCTGGTTGCATGACAGCACCTTAGCACACCCACTGAAAAACAGGGAGGGGAGAGTCCTGCTCCTAGCGCTGGGTAGGGATCTCGCTGTCAACGTTGGGTATTGGTCAGGATACGCAGGAGTCCAAGTTTGAGTTTTAAGATTTATTTCACACAACACAAGAACAATCTAGGCTTATATATAGGGTGTGGTTTCTGTAATTAAAGGATTTACAAATAAACAATTACTATTAATATTAATAATAAAAATTACTATTGGAATACAGGAATTAAATACAAATATACAGATGATAAATACAAATGAGCAAATAAACTATAAATACACACGTTCAAAAATCCAGTATATACAAGGTAATGAAAGGAAAGAAGTATTTAACATGCAAACCAAGGACAGAAGAAGCACAATGACAGAACTTATTAACTATGTACATTACTAGGATCCCCCTGGCTATACTAACACGCACCCCAGCAGCACACAATCAACTATTAACATAGCCATAGATGCATACCGCATATGTAATAGACACCTTGAAGGGAATTAAGAGTCTCTTTAGAGTTCTGTCTTCTTTTGGGTGTTATCTGCAGACAGGGGAGGGATGCGTCTGGGTATTTAGTGTACCAGTGCCCTGCCCTAATTGGTGCTGTGGTCCAGGGAGAGCAGGAACAAACAGTTCAGAGGATCAATACTTGAATCAAAACTGATGACCTAAATTGTAGGGGTGTGGTCTAGCCTGATTTATGGCCTTGTTTTTGTTCTTTTGGGGTGCTGTAGAGCGGAGGGGGATCTCCCTGTCAGGCTCCATCCAGTCTGTGTTATTGTTTCAGGGGATGCTGCAGAAACAAACACAGAATGACTATTGAAAGTCAGATTCAAGTTTCCCACAGGGACCTGTGGCCCTTTCATACGCCCACCACAGGAGCAGAACGCCTCCGAACCACAGCGTTCTTTACAGTAATTGTAGCATTCATGAGGAACCATTGGGAAACCGCCACAGGTGTTGCATATGAAATAACACCTCCGCTATAGCGGGAATAAGCTGGTAGAGTGCGGGGTGGGGAGGGGGGGGGTATTGTGCACAGTGACACACAGGGATGATGTCATGGGTAATGAGAGGAGCAGCAGGGTGGAGACCGCCATTATTCTCACACTGGTACGGATGTGCGAGCTGGACTCAAACAGGTCTGGCGCCAGATCTGACCAGAGCCTGATAAAAACATTTCTGTGTCATGCTCAGGTTCCGATCAGCAGGGGTAGAATTCGATCAGAAGAATGGACAGGAAAACAGACGTGCTTTCCGCCGTAGCAAGCGAGAACTTCGCAGGAAGGGGTTTGGGTGTTCTTATTTTCCCCAAAACACCTTACTCAACCGAATAGCGCTACCTCCTCACTGGAAACTGAAACGGTGATGGGAGTTCACCTACATGTACAGCACCGGTGACTACCGGCAGTCCCTCCAGCAATTCAGAATCAGCGTTTACTCTGCGACCTTCATCGAGCAGCACTTATGCCACAGAAGGCATCCTCATGTTTGCAGTGCTATCCAGTTACCCCTTCGTCAGTAATATCCAGTGACTGTAAGAGCATTACCGCTATATACAGTGCATGAGACTGTACCGTATGGTACCACAGCAGATGAGGTTTGTTTTCATTCAGGCCAATGGAAAGGCACGTCACAGAATGAGACGGTTGCAGATTATATCGCTGTAGGCGTCAATCATTTTGAAACTTTGTGGGCAGCGGTTCACCAGTGTACTATCTAGTCAGCTGTAAAACGAATAAAGAGAAAACATTAACTAGAAGAAATCTATGGGTGAAGCATATTTCTGGGAATCTGTTTTTCCCCCTTCTCATATTTTTCTCCCTCAAGACATGATGAAATAATAATTTCCGAGGATACCAAAGCCAATCACACTTCTCATGTGCCGCCAGCACTTTTCATGCATTAAAATATGATTGTCAGTGACTCACATTCTGCTCATGATTTAACATAAACTTACGTACAAAGAAATAAATAAACCTGCCGCTACAGTAACTCGCTGAATTTTACATTGGTAAAATGACCATTTGCAACTCAAAAGCGTGAATATGTTGAGTCAATGTGGATATGTTTGAAAAAGCAAACAATAATGTTTCCCTTTTAATGTAAATTATACGATTAATATTTAAGTGTGGCACTTAAACGTAAGTGTTGGTAAATCCCTCGTCATATTTTAGAACTTTTTGATGGTGAAATATTTAGTGAGATAGTCTTTTAATCTGACTGGTCATGAGCACAATGTCACCCAGAAATGTGAAAAGACTTTGGTGGTAGGATACATTGATGTATCCTTTGTTTGGAGGATGGAAAGAAGCGAGTAAAGGAGGTGGGATCCTACCCTCTCAGGCCTTGTGGGTTTTCTGAGGTGGCCCTCATCCTGCTCTCATTGTTTGCTCATTCCCATTGTCTTTTTTTTTTTTAAAGATTTTTTTTTTGGCATTTTTCCACTGTGTTTGGCGGTTGCGGTGGGGGGGTCGGGCCCCAGGCCGGATTTGGGCCTGGGCTTCTGTAGTGGGGCCTTGGCCTTGTGTGGTGTACGCTCTACCGGTTGAGCTACCAGGGCACCCCCCCTCATTGTCATGTTATAAGGAAAATAAACCAACCCTAACCAGTTCAGATTAGAAAGCTTTAAAATATTGCCTCTCTCTTCGTGGTATTAAAGCTTGATCACAAAGGATGTCTCTGGATTGAGTTCAGTTTTTATGTGACATTTAGCAGGAAGTTCCAAAGGACAGATACTGAGCTCTCACTGCACACAGGTGCACCCTAAAGCTCTGCCACCTGAGAAGGTAACTGAGCAGGTAAGAGAGCAAGTAAGAGAGCAGGGAGAAAGGCATAGGATCACCCTAATGGAATTCAGCCAAAGGGTAAGGACAAACTGACCCCTACTTCCTCCTTAAACAGCCAATAAGAACCCACTTACTCCTTAACCAACCAATCAGTTTCAGCACTGGCAAAGCTCAGAGTTAAGAGACAGACCGTGGGGCCCACCCACACACTGGAGCAGTGCCTTAAGATGGACTAACTTGCATTTAAGGTCTTTGAATGTGTTAGTATATTGAGATGACAACACAGGAAGTTCTCTCCTGGGAAAACTAAAATGTAATCGAATATTTGGCCAAATAACAGAACATGGTCTCTGCAGTTTTTATATTTATTAATGAAGCGGTTTTCTCTGAGGCTGATCAGAGCAGGACTTCAGAGCAGAGCCCATTGGACAGTGAGACTGTCAATCACCCCAGTGCTCACCACTCGGCCAATCGCTGCCACTCAGGAACTCTGCTTCTCCAATCCCAGAGAAGA